>JAASFT010000532.1:0-17718 GCA_023333885.1 Globisporangium parvum
GCGATGTCGTCCTTCTCCTGCAGGTATCGGTGGTAGTCGATGCCGGCGTGCATGGGGCGAGCCGCAGTGAGCGCCGCGAGGCTGCTCGCGATCGTCGCGACAACGGCGCTGGTGCAGATCAGAGACGATGGTGCCTTCATGCTTCTATAGCGAGTGTGTGTGTGTGTGTGTGGAGTGTGTTAGTGGTGCGAGGTGGAGGCGCGTGTGTGGTAGTGGTGGCGGTGCGCACAAGCTGGCAAGTTGTGGAATGAGCCTCCTCTGCGCGGTCGCAGGCGCTGCTCATTGCAGCAGACAGCAGGCGGCGGCGCTCACTACACCACTGTATCGCCGCGACAGTTGACAGTCGACGGTCGATTCTTGTCGATACTAGTCGATAGGCTCGAGTCGGCGCTGAACGACGGCGAAGGGAGAGGGCGTGCGCAGCATGTGGATCGACGACACTGTACACCAGTACTTGTACGCCAGACGGAGCGGGCCTGCGCCGGCTGTGCGCTCCGGCCACTGCCGCACTGGGGCTCAGCGCGGAAGCTCAACGTCTCGGTCGACACCTGCTGGCGCGCACACGCGGTGGATGGATGCGTGCCGTGTCGGGTTGCTGCCTCACACCGCGCCAGCGCCAGTGCCAGCCAGCGGAGCTCTTCGTCTCGACTGGAACTGGATCTGACAGAGCAGATCGGACGACGTTGTGCTCGCGCGTTCGCGGGTGCCAGCTGGCGTGTTTGCTGTGCGGGATATTGGTCGCTGTGGTTGTTGTGAGTGTGCGATTAAGAGCCAAGCGCCAGAATCAGTTTGAGCGATGTATGTTTATACAGAGTCGTCGCAAGCGCTGTCTTGTGCAATTCGAGCTATTAACTCGCGCAGTCCACGCTTGTACAGTCCGATGAGGACGCATCGCGTAAAAGCTCGGCGACACACACTCCAACTCTCGTGAGCAGACTCGCGAGCGGATGGCCTCGCGGAAGGCGCTGCTGCGTCTGAGTTTGACTTTGAGTTTGACTTTTGGCTTAGTTGACCTTGGTTGACAGTCCGCGCATGTGCGGCGCTTGGCTCGCTGGCTCGCTGACAGACGACGACTGCGACTGCTGGCGGACTTGCACCAAAGACGACGACGACGACGCTGGCTAAACGGATGTCTCTTGAAGACATCGCGACGGAGGTCTCGAGATCGATCTTGTGTCCCTCGAGCAAAAGTATCTTCCCACTGACTCGCACGAGTGCTCCTTGCACCTGCGTAGCCACCGCACTTTGCTCTGTCACGCAGTGCTCAACGCAAGCTTGGCTCCGTCGCGCACCATCCAGCAACAACAGCAAGCAAACACACACAGCAGCAACGGGTCGAACGTGACGGACGCGTCAATACGCTCGACAGGCGACGTGCTCCTCAGCAGGTCATCGGTCGAAGAAAAGCAACAGCAGCACCAACAACAGCAGCAGCGAGAGCAAGAGCAAGAACAAGAGCAAGAGATGCAGCAACAACACACGACGGCGACAGAGATCGAGTCGGACTGAGAACCATCCAGTCGCGCCGCGAGTGCGACGATGCATGCAGCGACATCTGCTCCGCGAAGCAAGCAAATGCAGCTCAGACATCGCGAGATGTACGACGCGGCGTTCACGCACTGCGCCGAGGCAAACAGTCGATGCGAGTACTGACTGCTGTGCAAATGTAGCAGCGCGTGCACAAACGCACGGCGAGCCACATGGGCAGCCGAGCTTCTCCACGCCCGCTGCGACTGTCGTGTCTAGTGTCTGCGAGACGGAATGATCATGAGAGCCTGCACACGGTTGGTCTGGCTAATGCACACACTTGCAGTCACTGACTCGCGCCACCCAAGCGCACTCGCGATGGCTATCTTCACAGAGAAAGAGAGAGAAATGGGTTCGTACTCGTCTCCATCAAGTTCGCTTCGCGAGTCTGTTTGGGTGTGTGCGCTAGACTGGCTGTTCCTAGCTAGCTGCTGGACCAAGATGTGCAGCCAGATACCCAGTCCTCGTCAGAGGCGACTGCACTCATGCTAGGATGTACACACACTGACGCCTTTCAAGCCCACGCACCAAACGAGAGCCGAACGGCAGAGCTCTCGTTGAAGCGCGCGCGTCTGGTCCTCTGGTCCTCTCTTACCCTCTCTTGGAGCACATCGTCAACGAACGCTTTCGCCAGCCGGAGCCACGGACGTTTCCGCGCAGCTCAGAGCTCGGATTGCTCGCACCGGTCGAGCCGAGCTCGTGCGTCTCAGTCTCGAGCGAGCTTGCGGTCGAGTGCATGCGTGCAAACACGCGTGGTGTTTACTTGCCCAGACAAGTCCGTTCGTTGAGATTGCGACTGACACGCTCCATTCAGCGCCGACACAGATGCCACAGATGCATCGTCGCCATCTCCAGCGCTCAGTCTCACAAGAACTCGCGTGGAGAACGTGCGGAGTGCCGCAGTGTACGTGAGAGATCGATCAAGAGCCGCGAAGCCAGATGTGCGCGGGGACCAAAGGCGTCAGCAAGCGAGCGCCATACCCGGCGAGATCATCCGGGTATTGCGCTTCGACACCGCTCGGTGGCGTCTGGAGCGCCTGCGACCTGTGAGTGTCGACACACAAGTTACACAAACCCCGGGTCACTAGCACTCGCACAAACAGCGGCTCTTTCGGTATGTAGTATGCAGTCGATCGAGTCGCTATCAGCTGTCTAGACTGCACATACAATCGCTGTTGTGAAGTGAGCAACTCTGTGACCCACTCGGTGACTCTGGTGCGTACTGCAGTCAAGACTGCGAGGCAGGGATGTGAAACAGGCTTGCGAGAGTGCTCAACCACCGCCTCTTGTGGCACATCGCTGCCACGAGTGTGCTGGGCATGACCTCGCACAGAGCTGGTCTTGGTCGTCATGCGTCTCGAGGATCGAAGCTAGAGGCTAGCCAGGTGGCGAGGCGGCGAGGTGGCGAGGTGGCGAGGTGGCGAGTTGACTGGAGCCATCGTCTCTGTTGCGCTTGTGGTGAAGCGGCAGTGCGTAGATCGGTTTGGCTGCACGCGCGCAGTGTTGCAGTGAGAGTCGTGGCGCTATGGTGCCGTCACACATGTACAGTTGTGGATCCACTGAAAGCGAGCGAGCGTCAATGACCATCGGCAGCGCCACGCGGAATCCGAGCGGCTTCTCCGTGCCTACCAGCCTCTCGCCTCGAGTACGGTAGTGTGTGTGTGTGTGTATTGACCTCGATCTGCCAACTCCGTCAGCCACGCAAAGACCAGTGCGTGGATGCAGAGGTAGCGAAGTCAAAGTAAGAGTCAAGGTTGAGATTGAGACGGAGTCCGTCGACTGGACTGGACTTCGAGACCCGCTGGAATTGACATCGCTTGGCGATACAAGTGCAAGAAGCGCACACACTAGCTCAGCGAGTGGCGGTGTGAGCACGCTGACAGGCACCACGACTCGAGTGCTAGTCGTCGCACACTGGCTCGCTCGCCGCTTCGCATGTCCTAGCAGCACGAGATGGAGCCATGTCTGGCCTCGTGAGCGCTCACTCGCCGCAGAGAGTAGAGTGTGAGCGCGAGAGTGTTGAGCTTCTCAGGTCCACCAAGCGAGCCACTTCACGGCGTCACGAATTGATCTGCAGACTCCAGACAGCGTTCGCTCACTCGCTCGTCGAGATCGTGTCTTTTCGCGCTTGAGGTTTCTAGTTTGGGCTGTGTATGGCTCGAATAAGCGACATGCATTCGATTGCACATACCGAGTTCGTATGCACAAGTCGAATGCGCTGGTGACCTGAGTTGCCTGTCAAGCACACTTCGAAGTTGGAGTGCCATAGAGAGATCCGCACGTGAGCACGAGGAGCAGCAGAGCAGCAGCATGGACGCCGCGAGCGCCGTGTCCAAGCCGCTCGACCAGCGCCGCTTGAGCACCGCGACGACGGTTGCAAGCAGACTCTCGTCGTCGTCTTTTGGCAGCGACGTGATCGAGGGTCTGTGGACATCCCCGACTCCATCGATGCACGACGACGACATCGACATTGACATCGACGACGTCTTGGACATGCACGGCATCTTTGAACACGCGAAGCAACAGAGTAACACCATCGATCACGACATATCGACCGCACTGGTGCGTGCGCTCAAACAAGAGAATGCGCTGCTGCGCCACGACGTCGAGAAGCTCCAGGACGCGCAGGACCTCGCGAAGCACCTGCGGAAGCAAGTCCAGAAGCTCGAGATGGAGCTGCTACTTCGCGGAAGCGAGTCGCGCGCGAGTCTCACGGGACTCCTGTCGTCACTTGAGCTGCGCGAGTCGTTCCGTACAGACCGCATGCCGACGTTCGTGAGCACCAGTAGCGACGGGTACGCGAGCTCCGACGCCAACGAGCGCATCTCGATGCTCGGCGGAGGCGACGGCAACGGCTGCCTCTACGACAGCGAGGACGACGCAATCATTGCGTGTGGCGCCGGCAAGGACCGCAGTTCGAGGTACGAGGACGACATGGAGCAGCCAGAGATCGAGCGCGAGTGCGACGCGTACTTGCGCGACTCGATCTTCGCCGAGAAGGCTATCGACGACTTCGCACTCGACGACGACCCTGAGGACGGCGCCGCTGCCGACCAAGATCCAGAGCCAGTGAGCGACTCTAGTGCCTGCATTGACCGCGACGCACTCGCACGCGAGCTCGCCCATGCACATGCAGTGATCGCAGCGCTTCTAGCAGCTGAGCCACAGTCGCAGCACACAGTCACTGGACGCGATTCGCAGCGTCTTGGCGACCTCGACGTGAGCGAAGACGAGCGTCAGGACCACACGGAGCACTTTGAGGTTGACCACGTGGCGATGCAGAACCGCGAGAGCGCGGCGCAGCAGCGCATCGATGAGCTCGAAGCCGAACTCGCGCACGTCCGCGCGCTCTCGAGCTGTCAGAAAGCGCTGCTCGACGCGTTCCAGCACGACTTGGTCGACGAAGCAGAGCTGCTGCTGCTGCACACGGAGAGCGGCAGAGTGTTCAGCGACGATCGGCGGCATCCCGAGTCGCAGCAGCAAGGCCCTCGACTGCTGCGACTACTGCAGCACGAGCGCTGGGGACGCACGGAAGTCAAGACGCTGCTCATTGCGCTCGCACTGGTGTGTGCGACGCTCTTCAGTGTCTCGAGCGTCCTCGAGGGTGTCGTTCACTAGTGCGAGCGTAGTGCCAAGCATGAGGCGTAGAGAGAGAGA
This sequence comes from Globisporangium parvum, assembly GCA_023333885.1. Classification (NCBI taxonomy): domain Eukaryota; phylum Oomycota; class Peronosporomycetes; order Pythiales; family Pythiaceae; genus Globisporangium; species Globisporangium parvum. The sequence goes on from JAASFT010000532.1 coordinate 5,185, forward strand.
GAGGAAGTACGTACGTGCGTACGTAGAGAAGTAAGTAAGAGTGCATCGCATGAAGAAGACGAAGACTCGGTCCTCATGTGATGGATGTGAGTCAGCACGTGAGACCTTGCCACACAATCGCTATGCCGTGAGAATTGCTCACGTATTGGCTCGGATTGGCTATGTAATTGACCATTTGTCGCTCCGTTTGGTTTGGCACAAGCGAAATCGCCTCACACGCCGACCATCCGTGTGCACGAACGCGCGAGCGAGAGGATGTGGAGCGCGCGCTGGCGGACGCACGCGATGCGTGGCTCGCACATGCGCTCCTTGGTACGTGCGCTATATCGCATGTGATTTTGACGTCTGCTGCGGCGATGGAGCGTGCGTGCGAGGAGCTCACGTGCTTGTGTATCTCCTGCAGTCGACCGCGGCAGTGAGCGAGTCCATGGAGGCGTTCGTGGCGCACGTGACGGTGCGTTGCGAGGCGCACGTGCTGCTGATCGGTCGAGCAGTCGTCTGTGTCAACTCCTAGGACTGACTGCTGTGGATGTGGGCATCTGCAGAGCAGTGAGCTCAGTGGCGCACTGCGGTACCAGCACGACCACCTCCGCGTCGACCGTGACGCCGCTGCATCGCCGTTCATCCACCCGACTGCAGTCGTCCACCCACACGCGCGCATCGGCCGCGGCGTCCACATTGGCCCATACAGCATCATTGGCCCTGGTGCGTCCTGTATTCGTACACCTCGAGCACACACATGCAGCCAAGGCAACTGACTGACGGACGCTGGTGCCGTCACTCAAGACGTCGAGCTCGACGACGGTGTCTTTCTCAAAGCACACGTTGTCGTTGACGGCCGCACGTCGATCGGCCGCGACACGGTGATCCATCCGTTCGCGTGCATCGGCGGCGAGCCGCAGGACAAGAAGCACAGCGCGTTTGCCGCGAGCAATGCGTCGTCGCCATCGTCGCTCGTCATCGGCCAGAACTGCGTGATCCGCGAGCACGTGACGATCCACGGAAGCACGTCGTACACTCTGGAGACCCCGACGCGCGTCGGCGACGACTGCTGGCTCCTCTGTGGCGCGCACATTGGCCACGACTGCGACATCGGCGCGCGCGTCGTGCTCTCGAACAACGTCTGCGTCGCTGGCCACGTCTCGATTGGCGACTGCGCGATCATTGGCGGACAGGTCGGGCTGAAGCAGCATGTCACGATCGGACGCCTCGCGATGGTCGGTGGCAAGAGCGCAGTCGACGGCGACGTGCTGCCGTACGGTTTGGCAATTGGAAACCGCGCGAAGCTCGCAGGACTCAACCTCGTCGGGCTCCGCCGCGCCAAGGTTCGTTCACTTGGGACTGACTGGCCGAGTCCTTGAGCGAGTGGCGTGGTGCCGCTGCTACTGCTGGCGACCGAGGGACTCGTGCGGGACTAACAAGGAAGCTACGGCACTCGACGTCTACTGGTGCACTGGACAGGTCTCGCGGCAAGAGATCAAGCTCATGCTGCGGATGTACCGGTACCTCTTTGGCATCACGTCGCCGTGTGCGAAGACTGGCTTTGCACCAGCGCTCGAGTACGTGCCGATGCCTACGGTTGCGCGTGTGTGCTGAGCTCACCAAAAGAGAGAGCGAGGAGACGTGACTAACAGCGCGATTGCTCGTGCGTCGCTTGCCTCCAGCTTGGCGCCGCGCGAGTCGCTCGTACAGCGCGCTGAAGAAGCCAAGCAGTTCCTGCTTGAGCACGACGACGTCGCACACACAATAGTTCACGAAATGGTACGTCCTGCGATGTCTGGCGTGAGTGATCGACTCGTCGACTGACGAGATGCGACGACGTGATGCAGGTCGACTTTGCGCTCGACGCACCGAGTCGCTTCCGGTCGTCCATGTGCCACGCAGTGGTGCCGACGGCGGCAACGAAGTAGAGTGCGTGGACTGGGCCATTGCGTGCATCAATAGAGAGACCATTCGCCACTCGCGTCGCTCGGCACAGGCAGCGAACTGATTCAGGTACCTGTGCGTCCTCATACATCGTCGTCCAACGCGCGATGCCGATGAGTCGAAGTTCGGCCTCAGGCCGCTGCGGGACAGGTTCGCCGACACTGTGATATCATACTCGCTCGCGCGCTTGACAAGCCAGCCGTGCGTGACGACGTCATCGTGAAACGTCAGGCGTCTCTTGACGAGTTGCGAGTTGCGCACTCGTGAGCAAGCGTCTTGAGCGGCCATGGCGGATGACGGAGGCACGTCGCCGACCAAGCCATCCCCAGACGCTCCATCGAGCGCCGCCCGAACCAAGCGAAAGCACAAGTCCACGTCGAAAGACAAGCACCGGAGCTCACGTCGTGACGATGCTGATGCCAGCGCAGACACAGTCGCTAGCAAGAGCCTCCCACCGACGACAGCGAGCGAGCTCAAGGCGCTGCTGCGGCAAACACTCGACGCGAGCGCCGACAATGGCGATGCTGCTGCTGCGAATGGTACAGTGCATGCCGAGTCCGAATCGCCATTGCTCGTGCGCGCTGACACGGTCACGCCACGCGCGTCGCCCGACAAGACGAGCAGTACAAAGCATGCGAGTGAGCGCAGACAAGTGTCAAAGCAGCACAAGCAGACTGCGCTAGCAGCAGCACGAGACCGGCGGCTGTCGAGTACGAGCACCACACCGCGTGACGCTACGAACCAAGCAGATCCGAGCACCAGCGGAGCGTTGTCAGCCCGGAGTCGCACGAGCCATACGCACATGCGCATCTCGGGTCCACGACTGCAGCTGTCGTTTGGCAATGGATGCTGGAGCCGCTCGCCACTCGCGTGCATGCCGTATGGCACAGCTCGACTGCTCGCATCGTTTGGGTCGCTCCGCGCACCGCCTGGGCATGAGCAGTCGTCGCAAGCGCTGTCGTCGAGAGCTCAGACCACAGTCCACGCCCTTCCGTCGATCGCGAAGACGTGCTGGATCGAGCTCTTTCTCGAGCGCTCCGACGAACTGCCGTTTGGCGTGTACTCCAAGCCCCAGGTGCACGCACATCTCGTCGATCGCTTCACAGGTCGCGCGACCCACGCGGTACAGACCACATCGCCAGCCAAGCTGCTGGCGTCAAGCACTGAAGCAAGTACGTTTGCTGCCTCTCGTTCGCACATGAACTGCTCTCTGAGTGACGGATCCCAAATGCGGGTTGGTGGTGGTGATGGCGCCTCGTGCAGATGCGTTCAAGTGGTACCAGTCGCTCCGGTTCGCGATCCCGCTCGTCGACTTCCTCGCGCCACGCTCGCTTCTCCTCCTCGAGGTCTTTGAGGCGAAGAAGCCTTCGCTGAACAAGCGCACGCGACAGCTCAACGGCGTGCGCTTTGAAGAGATCGTGGATCACAGTCGCACGGATGCTGTGAGTCGATCCAGTGAGCAGGAGGAGCGTCGCATTGCGTGGGGCTTCTACCGCCCAGTGTCGGACAGAGGCGACATTGTCTTGCGGACGCTGTTGCCCCTTGACGACCGAGACTTTGACAACAGCACTGGCGAAAGCAACAAAGCCTCAACGCCGCTCGGATCGCCTGACGATGACGACGACGCCTCGATGCGCATTCAGCTGCATGCATACCAGGTCCTGACTTGGATGGACCAGTACCAAGCCAAGATGCAGTGGCAGTGGAGTTCGTCATCGCCATCGGGGACGAGCACCAGTGCTGTCCCAGCAGTCTTTTTCCAGTGCCAGAAGCGCCGTCGCGCTGCCGTGCCAGCGACGTTGTACATTGCGCTTCGACCGATCGTGCCGCCGCTGGGGCTCGCAATGAACGCAAGCGCCAGCGATGCAGCGTCTTCTGTGAGTGATAAGAGCAATCGCATAGGTGAGAGTGGCGACTCAGCTCAGCCTCATGACGATCACAGCGAGGACAACAACAGCCGCAGCATCACCAGCGGTCTGAACGAGTCCCTCATGACCGACAGCGCAACGCCAGCGTCGGCTAGTCTGGGCACAAGTGATGGCAGCCCAGCAGCAAGTCTTCAGCTAGCGCCGATGAGCACGAGTGACCCGCTGATCGTGTGCAAGCGCAGCGCAACGGAGCCGTGTCTTGTGCCACATCGCGTGCTCTGTTGCCTCCCGACTGGCAAGAACGGCTGCTCGTGCGTGACGTTCAGTCCGTGTGGGCTCTACCTTGCTGCTGCGATCAGCTCGGACGCAAGCGGCGACTTTGTCGTGCACGTCTACAATGTGAACTCAAGCCAGCTTGTGCGCATTGGCTGTGGTCATCGCGGCATGATCTATGAGCTCGAGTGGGACGCGCGCTCGCACTATGTCCTCTCGTCGTCTTCGGACGGAACAGCTCGGCTGTGGGCAATCTCGACGCAGTGCAGTAGTCCATCGCCACCGTTGCGAGTGTCTGCACTCGCGACGTGGCACCACACACCGTCGCCGTGCTTTGTCTACTGCGGTATCTTCCATCCGCTGAGCGCAGAGCTTGCGCTGACAGGCGCGTCAGACGGTCTTGTGCGCTTCTGGAAAATCACTTCGGCCACTCCCACTGCTCGTGCTGCCGCTGACGCCGCATCGCATCCAAGTGCTCATGGGTGTGAGCAGCTTCGCGTAAGCAAGACCGCTGCTGTGCACAGTGTGCGCATCGATCCCAAGTCTGGGCGGCTCTTCTGTGGCGACGGACAGGGCGTTGTGACCGTCTGGAGCGCTTCGAGTGCGTCTGGGCCGCAAGGTGCTCCAGCAACAGCGTCGACATTACTGTCTCTACCTTTGCGCTACGAGCTCGTGAAGACGATCGACACTGGCCAGGCGTCAATCACGAGCCTCGCACTGCATCCGAGGAAGCAGCACTTGCTCGTCCATACACAGCCAAGCAGCATCTTCCAGTACGAGCTGCGGTCGTACTTGCTCTTGAACAAGAGCTACGCGGGCGTTGTGTGCGAACGCGTGATGGGCTCGAGCGCGTTCAGCCCTGACGGCCGCTTCGTCGTGAGCAGCTCTGAGAACGGCGTGCCATTGCTCTTTGCAAGCGTCCAAGGTCAGCGGTTCCAGCGCGGCGTCTGGGGCAAACCGTTCTACCACGAGTGCCCAGTCACAGACGTCAGCTGGTCGCCATCTGCACACATCATTGCGCTCTGCGCCTATGGTGAGGTGGCGCCGATGTGGACGTCCGCGAGCGCTCCAGCGCTGTCTTGCTCAGGACTCACTCACGTGCTAATATGTGCTCTCGTGGCGTGTTTGAACAGGCGGGAACCATCCGATCGTGCTGCTCTGTGCTTATCGAGACGACGAAGACGTGGCGCAGCACTTGCTTGTTGCGCCTTCGAGCAAAGCTTCCGTGGCACATCCATCCAGCTCGCTGATGCGAGAGCTCGCGCAGGAGCGCGACCGCGCTAGCAGTGGCGCTGCAGCGAGTGATGGCGATCAAAGCGAGCGTGTCCAGCGCGCATTGGAGCGACGTCGCCAGCGACTACACGCAAAGGTTGGTCGGTGGATGTCATCTCTGTGATGCCAGCGAACTAACGCTGCACTGTGGCTGTCACACGTGTGCCGAACCGTGCTTTGTATCACACAGCTCACACTGGAGACCGAGACTGTCAAGACAGCAGCGCAGGCGTCGGTCTAGAGGCTGGCGTAGTAAGACGCCAACGATCCTACCTCGACCCTTCGACGTTGTGGCCAGCAGCAGCTGATGGTGCAGTGACAGACTGAGTCGCGAGGACTAGTTCCGCATCAAAGTTCATTCGGCGGTGCTGAGAATAGCAAGCGTCTCGAGCTCGACTTCAGATACATGCACGCTCACACTCACGCTGCTTGAGCGCTCCTCCTTCGTGTCGCCACTCTCACTCTCGACGCACAGCAGCATGCCGCAGCTCGAGAACTATGTGCCGCACGAGAAGAGACACGTCTCGCAGAGCCACTTGGAGCTCCAGGCGCTCTACCGACTGTTTCGCGCGACTGGCGGCGCTAGGAACGCCACTGACGACAGCGGCAACAGCAGCAGTAGTAGTAGTTGGAAGACGCAAACTGGATGGCTCGCACTCGAGTCGGCAGCTGCAAAGCTCGCAGGCGATAGCTTGCTCGCGCGAGGGACAATGGCGACGCAGTTCCCACTCTTTGGTGTGACGTGGGAGCGCAACCACGTCGTGGCGATCGATCTCTCGAGCAACGGACTCTGCGGCAAGATCCCGAGCGACATTGCTCACTTGCGGTTCCTCCAGACTCTCAAGCTGCGCGACAACCCAGGACTGCGAGGCACAGTCCCGGACGGCGTGTACGCGATGCCGCACTTGCGCTACTGCTACCTCGACGGCACAGGACTCCAGCGCACGCTGCCGTATGAGACTGCGCACTCGCTCCAGATCACGCGGCTCCCCGCATCAGGCGCAGCCGCGACAATCTGTTTCATCACTTCCACCTCGTATGGACACATTCGATGGACCTCGGATGTCACCGAGTCCGAGATGTTCATGATGCATTCATCGCTGCGCGCGCTCCACGAGCGTCCCAAGACCCAAGAGACTGCAGTCGAGCTGAACGCCCACAACGCCACAGGTCCAGAGCGCACCGCTGCGGCGATCAAGCTCCAGCGCATCTACCGCGCGCGCATTGAGCGCACCAAGTTCAAGCAGTACCTCCAGTCGCTCGTGCATCGCGCCATCGATCCGAGTTCAGGCTGCGAGTACTATGTCGACGCCCGCACAGGCGAAGCGAGCTGGGACGCACCAGCCTTCCTTGCAGCAGCATCAACGTACAGGCACCGCACAGACAACAACAGCAGCGACAACGATGACGGCGATCGCGCTACCGAGCGCAGGAGTTCATTGAGCGTTGCCGACGCCTGGCAGTCGTACGATGACGGCAGCGGCAACACGGTGCGTAACTCTTGAAGCATTGAGAGTCTGTAGCGCGTCTCGACTGTATAGCACTGACAGTCTCCTGATCCTTCATCGTCAATGCTCGTGCCTGGCGATGGCAGTACTACTGGAACAGCGTCACGGACGAGTCGACGTGGGAGCCGCCAGTGTTCCTCTCGCGCATCTACCAAGAGCTCAAGGCGCGATACGGCAGTAACAAGACCGACGGCGAGCGCTTTGAGCTCTTCTTCCGCGACATCGACAAAGACAGCACGGACGCGATCAGCAAGGACGAGTTCGCTCTGCTCTGTGGCGAACTCGGCATGGCGCTCTCAGGCAAGCAGATCGACCACGTCTTTGACGAGCTCGACACGAGCGGCGACGGCGAACTGAGTCGCCATGAGATCATTGCGTGGCTCACGCGCGCGTACACTGGCTGACGATGCCACTCGCCTGCTTGCTTGGTTTAAATAGTCGCCGTCTTCACTGTCCTCTTCTCCATGTCTACTACTGCTGCACTCTCTCTCTACTATCCTCACTCGCTCACCTAGACGACCGATCACTCGTCGTCGCAGAGCATCGCCATGAGCTTCTCCGAGTCTGCGATCGTGCGCGTGAGCCCAATGAGCTGGTTCCCACTCACCAAGTACGTATCAGTGCACGACACCGTCACAACTGGTGGCAGCGATGACGATCTCAACAACGCCGCGACACTTGAGCCATGAGGGTGTGGCGCTGGCGCTTTGTGCTCGTTGTCAGGCGCTTCGACACGTGAAAACGTCGCGTCGAACTCGACAATGACCGAGTACCCAGTCGCGTACATGCGCTTCTCGTGCACCGACACGACGCGGACGCACTGCGTCAAGAGCGACGCGTACTGGATGATGCCGTGCGTGCCGTGGAACGTGCCCCAGAACGGCAGCTCCTCTGGCACTTCCGACTTGATGAAGAACGTCGGTGAGACCACAGGACCGAGCAAGTGGACGTTCGGCACGACGTAGTAGAGCATCGCGTGGTGCTCGCGCTTCGTCGTCACGCACTGCACGAGCATCACGTTCGCTTCGTCGTCTTCGTCCGTGATGCTATTGCGCATCGCCTGCGACGCCGTCATCGCGTGCTGCATGCCTTCGTACCAGAGCGTCCGAGTCGCGTCCGAGCGCGTGACGAACGTGAGCGTCTGGTCGACTTCGCGGCTGCGGTCAAACGCTTCGACTTGGAAGCCAAACGCGCCGATGCCCGGGTGCTTCACGCTCCGACCGAACGCGATCCACTTGCGCGCGTTGCACACTACGAGCTTCTTGGGTCGCGACGTCCAGTGCTGCGCCTTTGCCATGATGAACTGCTTGAGCTTGGACGCCGACTTGGGCTTTGCCGGCGAGTGTGCAGTGCCGTTCGCTGATGTTGATGACGACGGCGCAGTGGGCGACGGACTCGTCGCTGGTGTCACTGGGACGTCTTCGAGCGTAAGGAGACAACTCTCTTTGTCAAAGTGGAGGTGCACTTTCACCCACTTGGCGCGCTTCTGGTACACGAAGCCCGTGATGCTCGTGTCGTCTTCGACCGCATCAAGCGACGTCCCAGTGTCGGCTTTCAAGACGTCGATGATCGACTGTGGGTACTGACTCTGCGACCGACTGCGAAACATGTCAGTTGGACTCACTGCGTCTGTTCCAGTGGCGAGGTTCAGTGGCGACCCGAAGCCCTCTTTCTCAATCGGCAAGCGCCGGAACGGCTCGAGCTCTTGCGAGAGGAAGCCAGTGGCCGACGATGACGGCCGCGCGAGTGGAAAGACGTCGTCGGCGCCATCACTGCCGCGGCGACCGTGGAGACCGTGGATCATTGTCCCGTTGCTCAATGAGCTAATGCCAAGCACTGCATCGTCCAAAGCGTCGATCTGCTGGTAGTGCGACGCCACGAGCGATGAGCTGAACTCGGTCCAGCCGGGAATGCTATTGCAGTACTGGCGAATGAGCTCTTGCTCGAGACGCGGCGAGCTGCAGATCTTGTCGATCTTGACGCCGAGGATCGCCAAGTGTGCGTCGTACGGGTGCGTCCCAGCACTTGCGTGGAGCTTGTGGAGAATGAACGTGAGGATCGAGTCGGGCGGACGAAAGACACTGCGCAGGAGCGGATTCGTGACGCGGCCACCGGGCGGCGCGACGCGGTCAAACAGGTTCAAGTACAGCTTCACGATGCGGCACTGGAGGATGTTCGCCTTTGGGAAGCGCTCAAACATGTCAAGGAGCGACCGCGCGAGGCCAAACTTTGCGAGCTGCCGGTCGAGCGATGCGCGGCCGATGCGAATGACGGCGTCCATGAACTCGACGACGTGGATCACGAGCAGGATCGATGCAAGCGGGCGGTGGTTGATCACGCGCTTGCCAGATGTTGGCGACACACACGTCGCCGGCGGCTCAATCAGACTCAGCTGCAAGTGCCGGCGCGCGAGCTCCGACGCTGGCGACCGCGTCGATGATGATGCAGTGGTGGCGATTGGGAGCACGCGCGGCGGCTGAACAAACCCACTCGACTGGTTCTGAGCGTCGTCGCTCAAGGCGTCGAGACGGTGGTCGCCGCTGACGTCGTAGTCATGGTCCGCGTCGCTCTCCGAGTCCTCCGAGTCGCTGTCGCTGAAGCAGCCGCGTGATGCAAACTCGGAGATCGTGGAGATGTGCTGATGGTAGTTGATTGCAGCGCAGAGTGTCTCGACCACGAGCTGTACGGGCGGCACGAGCACGCGCAAGCGCTCTGGCGCAGTCGCTGAGACGTAGTCAATCGCGCACTTGAGGACATCGAGCACCAACGTCGTGGGGATGCCTGCGCCTTCCGTGTAGTTCGCGTCCAAGTACCGAATCTCCGCGACGCCGACTTCCGCGACGCGCGTGAGGATGTCGGCGTGCTCAAGTAGCGCGGCGACGACTGCGGCTTGGAGCGGACCGTGCAGTGCGCGGTCGTTCGGGAGAACCTTGGACGGAAAGAGCTCGCGCTCGAACGCTTCGACGCTCTCGAACGACGCGAGCTGGAGCTTCGTCTGGATGTAGTAGCAGAACGTGTTTGGGAACTCGTGCGTGAGGATCTTCACGAGCACGTCCGCGCAGCCGCTGATGCGCGCGTGCACGAGCGGATGGCGCAGGTTGAACTGCGCCGTCGACGACGTCGCTGACGGCAACGGCCGCTCGGCTGGGACGTGGATGAGCTGTGCCACGAGACTCCGCACGATTGGCTGGAACGCGTACGCACGGCCGCGGGCGAGATGGAGGAGTCCGTGGAGCAACGACGCCACTTCGGGGTTGTATGCGTGGCTCGCAAGACGCGCAAAGAGCGTCTCACCCTCTGGCGCGTCGATGCTCGAGAGGATCGCATGCACAGACGGGTACACGGCAAAGTTCTTCGTGATGCGGCACATGTTCGCCAGCAAGACGCTGTCGATCCCTGCCTCGCGAGTTGCGCCAGTCTTGTCCGCGGGTTTGTCGCCGTCTGCGCGCGGGAGCGGGAGCCAGAGGACGCGATAGAGTCCCGAGAAGATGCGCTTCCACTCCACGAGCGTGAGGTCCTCCAAGTGGAGGATGTACCCGCGCACCGCTGCGCTAGCGTCACTTGCGTCCGAGTACCGACTGCTAGTGCTGCTGCTGCTGCTACTGGCGCTCGACCCAGTCTTCGTCAGTGCCGCGCGGCGAAAGCTCCCAGTGAGTCCAAGAAGGAACGGCTTGGGCGATGGCGACTCCACTGTCTTTGGCTTCGTCTCGGGGCTCTTCTCGACTGCCAGCGTCGAAGGTGCTGGTGCAAGTGGCGACGAGAACGACGACGACCGCGCGCTGTGGAGACCGTTGCCGATCGCAGCACCAGTGTCTTGGCTTGGATCAACGGCGCTCGAGTCGCCATTGCGACTGGTGCTAGCTGCGTGCGCGAGGACGCTCGCTGGCGACGTCGACGAGAGCATCTTCGGCGACCCGTGCCACGTGAGCGCCTTGAGGTAGAACCGCACGATGATCTCCGTTGCGATGTACGGCCGGCGGTACTTCTCAGGGTCTGCGAGCGGACTGTCGCTCGTCGACGCCTGCGGTAGTGGCGATGGCTCTAGGACCACCGACCGAGCGTGGTGATGACTATGACTGTGTCCGTGGCTGTGGTGACTCGTCTTGTGGCTGTGGCTGTGGCTATGGAGGTGGTGGAGATGGCGACTGCTGCTGCTCCGCGGCGGCGCGGAGCGATCGGGAAAGTGCGTGGCGTAGATGAAGACCTGCGCGACGTTCTCGGGCTCCAAGAGCATGAGCTGCATGGGCGAGAGCGTGCGCTCGCGCTTCTGCACGAGCGACAGCACTGTCTCCGTCTCGTAGCACGCGCAAAAGACGTTCTGGAGCGTCTGTGCTTGCCGCAACGCCTCCGAGTTGTGCAGCGCGTGCGACGTCTGGATCGGGTCGCGCACGCCCGAGGTCTTGCGCGAGAGCGGGAGCGGACGCGAGCTATTGAGGTGGAGGTCAAGCATTAGTGCATGCGCGGCGGCAGTGCCATCGCGTGCATGAGCAGTCGACGCACTGCCGTTGCGCTTGGGCGATGCGGGGTCGAGCAGCTGCGGCTCGCCGTCGCTGTCCGCGTCCGAGTCGGACTCGGTGTCGACTGCGCACGTGCACTTGCGCGACCAGAGCCCGCTGCTGAGCGTCATGTGCGCGGGATGAGACGTCGGTGTGCGGCTCCTGTCGTCGTCGTCGTCGTCTGCTCCTCCTCCTGCTGCTGCGCGAACTCACGTACTGCCTCGCGTCGTTCACGAGCGCCAGCGTCAGCGCTTTGTCGTAACTACACAGTAACAGACCGCACCGTCAGTCGCACGTGGGTACGATCGAACATTGCGGGAAAATTGCAACGCGAGACCTGAATTGTATTCCGAACTTTTGTTGGTTGAACGCGTTGTTTCACGAATACTTGGTGTTTGTAAGCTAGTGAGTGGAAATTTTCCCAACCAGAGTGCAATATTACAAATTGCTGAACCTTTCAGCACAAAACGTCACCCACCGCACTTCGTGCAGACTCCTGCTGTTGCTGCTACTCCGATCCTCTTGCGACGCGTGCTGCACTAGCTGCGCTTGCGGTCGCTCGTGCAAAGAGTCATCACTCGTCACGTCCTTGCACGCGCTGGCACCAACAACTCGCTCACAAACCAGCTAGTATCGACAACAAACCCGAGAGCCTTCACGACTTTGCAGCCAGAGGTCTTCTTCTGTCTGAGCGCCAGCGCTGGGTCCGACGCACCAACTTCGACACCACTCTTGACGAAGCCACTGCCGTCGTCCTCACCACTGCACTCGCTGGCTTGCGTCTGCAATGGCATGCACACTGCAAGAACGTCCTTGCTAAGATCGACATCGCCATGAGACGCTTGGATTGTTGTAGGTTCATACACGCTGCTACAAGAGCAGCGACGAACACACGTCCGCTCGCACTCTATCTATCGACCGAGGTCGTGCTATCAGCACTGCACTGCAGCCAGCACGCGGTCTATCACTAGGACGGAATAGTCCTCGACGCAGTCGCAGCCGCAGTCGTACAAGACCGGTCTTTAGTCTTCTCGCTCACTCCGTCGCACATACACACTCGCTCACTGCTCACTTGCTCACTTCCTTGTTCGAACGTCGTCAACACACACGCGACAGCACTCGCTTAGAAGTTCGGGCTGGACATGTCGCCGTACATGTTGCACGTGCCCTGGCCGCTGCCCGTGCGCTTGA
>JAASFT010000533.1:0-17711 GCA_023333885.1 Globisporangium parvum
ATCCGTTGCATCATCATCCCTCTCGGATCCGATCATGCACATCAAGAGGGAAGCAACATGGCTACACTTTGGAACCAGACAGCGGAATGGCAACGCTGCTGCACTGTGCTCGGCACTTTAACGCTGCACCAGACAGCCAGAGTCTTTGGCAGCGTGAGTGTGCACAATAGAGACCGATGGACGTTTGAACACCATCTACTATTGCATACGACAGGCACAGCTCAGACACAGCTGTGCAACTTGGTCTGGTCTACTGGTTGCTCGCGAGCACGAGACCGACTCATTGCCTCATTGCCACTGCGCAACAGCACTCTTGTGTGCGCAGTCGCTTGGTTCATCACTTGCGACAGCTCGCACACTTACGCCGCAAGCGCAAAACCGACGCGAGGCGCGCGCGTCGAGGTTCCCCAGTCAAAGACCGTGTAGTACTTGCGCATGAAGACGTCGCCGAGGATCCAGAGACCGTCGTCTGCGCCAACGAAGGCAAAGAGGCACGTCGTGCCGTCCTGGAAGATATAGTCCTCCTGCGAGAGCGTGAACGTGTTGCCGCTGAGCGTGAACGTCACGTCCGGGTACGTGCCGGCGCAGTCCACGACATACTCGCCCGACGTGTACGGCGTGGCACCAACGAGCTTCGCGAGCGACGCAATCGTCGACGTCGGACCGTAGATGAACGACGTGCCCGAGTCCACAATGGCGTTCGTGACACCCGTGAGACGCGTGCTGCCGACGCCAACGGACGCCAAGTTCACGGTCCAGTACGTCGCGTCTGTCACTGGCACGTACGTGAGAGCACCAGTGTAGCGCGAGGTGTCGACGCCGCCGAACGTGAGCTCGCCGGCCGCACCGTCAGTCTTGCCGAGGTAGAACGCGAACACTGGATCGTCGAGCGCGCCATTCTTGACGAGCGTACCGAACGGAGTTGGCAGGTTGTTCTCGCTGATCGAGTCGAACGCGAGACCGAGGATGCCGTCGAACTTGCCGGTCGAGTAGAGCGAGCCGAGGCCGCTCGTGACCGTGATCTCTGCGAATGCTTGGTTCGCCACAGTGAGCGCACCGACGCGGAGCGTGTCGCGCGAGACCGTGCCCGAGACTGGGCCGCTGCCGTACTGAATCGCAAACTTGGATCCGTCAGCTTTGTACGTCGACGACCGTGCGTGCGAGTACACGGCGTGCGTGCCAAACTTCTTGCTTGGGACCCAGAGGTTGCTCGAGCCCGTGTCGAACACGACAGTGAACGTCTGCGCAGGCGTACCGAGCGAGATCGAGCCGTAGTACTGCACATTCGCGTAGTCCTTGACCACAACAGACGACGTCGCTTCAGTCTGGTACGCCGTCTTGTTGCTCGCAGCGTTCTCGAACGCGTTCACGACGACGTTCTCAATGAACTCGCCGTTGTCGATCTTCTGAATCGGCACCTTGAGCACTGCAGCCGTGGTCGTCTGGGACAGCAGCGCCAAGACGGCAGCACTGAGGTACACAAGTGGACGGAGCATGGTGATGATGACTGGAAGACGAGTTGGACGAGAAGTCGAAGAGAGGTCGAGTTGGCAGATTGGCGCTTGGGGGCTTGGAGCTCAATTGAGTTGTGACAACAGATCGAGAGCAAGCGGCGCGCGAGCTCTCGTCGTCGTCGGTCAGGACAGAGCTAGCCTTGCGTCGTGTATTGAGCAAACGATCGGTCGTCGAGCCAAAGAAGTCTCGGTTGTGCCCTCCTCTCGTTCCCAAGCGCGCACATCTGGTGTGCTTCATCCACTCATCCACTCATCCACTCGGTCAAGCATTCAATCAGGCAGCTATCGCGCTCGATCAAACGCGCCGTCTCGCCTGCAAGTCGTTCTGTCATTGCTGCAATCAGCTCCACGTCACGCAAACGATTTGTTCTGGATCCAGCGTCGCTCTTGTGCTTGCGGGAGGTGTGTGTCAAGGCAAGGTGCGTCCGTCCTGTGGCGCAGACATTCACTCGTCGGTCATCTTGAGCAGGGCCGACCGATCTTGGCCAGTCTTTGCGCGGTTCTCAGATCGCGACCTGTTGACACTGTCCCACTCGTGTCTGCTGATGGATCGCCAGATGGCAGTGAGCTCCTCGAGAGAATCAAAGATGCAAATGAGCTGAACGTGTCCAATGCGTCTCGCTTGACAAGTCAGAGCGCAAGGGAGCAAGCTCGCTCTGTGTGCGTGACTCGAGTGGTCGGTGAACTGCGATTCGTCGAGGCAAAGCTGCTGCAAACGAACAATCTGATGCAGGCGTCTCCCGACTCACGGCTCAGATCACGGCAACGTGCCGAGGGTGCACAACGATCAATGCTCAGTGCGCCGCGAGCGCTCGCAATGCGTCCTCGAGCACCGCGACCGATTGTGCAATTGCGTCGTTTGTTTGCTTGCTGTCGTTGTCAGTCTCCGCATCATTGATGGTCGCCGCCACTCGCGACGGCTTGCTTGCGTAACTGTGCGCGGACGCACCAGCAGCGCTCGGGTGTGGCGAGATCGACTCGAGCCGCTGCTTGTACTTCTCAGCAACTTTCGCGCGCTCGGTCTTGCGGAGCAGACGCACGTCCTTGCAGACTGGACTGCGGCTCGCAAACTCTTTCGCGTGCGCTGTGAGCGGCACGCCTCTGCGAGGGATGCCGAGAAAGGACGAGGATGTCGAGGAGCTGCTGCTGTTGCGTGACGCATCATCGAGACGCTTCTGTTGGCTTCTGCCAGACGATCGTGGGCGAGTCTTTTGCACAGGATCTTGCCAGTGCATCTCGCTCGTCGAGTCCACAGCGCTGCATCGGAACTGTGGGAAGACCAGCATCCCTGGCTCACGCGCCGTGCACTCGACTGCATCTCTCTGTGGATCAGATGGAGAACGAGTCGAGACGTGTCGGTCAGCATGGCTCTCGTCGCGACGAGCTGCTGCCTCTGTGTCGTTCTCGCGCAGCCGAATGCGCTGGAGGTTGCCCAGCGCTTCGAGCAACTGCAGTCGGCGCTCACGCTCGCGCTCAGCGACGAGCTTTGCTTCGGAGAGGTTCTTTATCATCGGTGTTTGCTGTGGTGCGTCTGTGGCATGGCGCTCGCTTGCTGTCTGCTGAGGCACTGGACTCGGTTCACAGTTCGGTGAGGTTGTCAAGGCAACACCAAGCGCCTGCAATTGCTGCGTGAGCGTTGCGAGCTCGTCTTGGTTCGCCTTGTCGCCGTCGCTGTGCTGGCTGCTGCTCTTGGTGCGAGAAGCAGCACAGCGATCGTGAAAGTACCTCTTCAAGTGCGCCTGCATGCTCGCGTCGCGCAAGATGCTTGCAGCAGTCGGACGCGTCGATGCCTCAGTGCGAAGCATAGCTGCGACTGTGTCTTGCATCCGCGACGAGAACTTGGAGCGCGCCAGTGGCGCGAACTTGCCGTCGCAGATCTTGCGGATCAGCGCTGGTGTGTTTGCCGCAGCGAACGGCGGCGCGCCTGTGCAGATCTCGTACAGCACACAGCCGAGCGACCAGATGTCGGATGCAAAGCTGTACGGCTTGCCTTCGAGCGTCTCAGGCGCCATGTACAGCGGCGTGCCGACGACAGTTGATGCCATCTCGTCGCGCAGCTCGCGCGCAATGCCAAAGTCGCCGAGCACGAGGAAGCCCGCGTTTGAGAGGAAGATGTTGGCGGTCTTGACGTCGCGGTGCAGGATCTGGAGCTCGTGCATGTGGTGTAGTCCGAGGCAGAGCTGGAGGAACCAGAACCAGATCATGTCCTCTGTGCGCTGCGGCACTGCAGACTTGGGTCGTCCTGCTGCTCGTGCATGGTCGTGGGATCGCTGCAAGTACGCGTGCAAGTCGCCGCCAGAGCAGAACTCCATCACAATGCAGCAGCCAGTTGGCTTCTTGTTGCTCTGCACTCGGTCAGTACTGCGGCCGCTGGGAATCGGGAACGCGTCGAGGAACCGAATGAGGTTTGGGTGGCGCAGCTTCTTCATGAGCTGCGCTTCAGCAGCGCACGCGAGCGACGAGCGATACGTGCTCTTGACGAGCTTCGCACACACGAGTCGCCCGCCAGGTTGCTTCTCGCGTATCAAGACCACGCGTCCAAACGAGCCTTCGCCCAGGAGCTTGATCCTGCGTGTGTGCGTGCGGTCATGAATCCATGCGCGTATTAGTTCATGGCCCCACCTCGTACGTACAGCAGCATGCGCACACACAGGCATGGACACACTTGACGTAGTTCTCCATGCTGCTCTTGGGGCGAGACGCACTGTCGTGTCAACTAAAAGCGGCGCCGTTCATTTCGAGAGTCAACTGTCGCCGCGACCACTACCACGAGAGCTCGACCAAGCAACACTGTCGCGACTACCTACTACTCGCGCACACTCAACTCACATCGGCAATGAGACCACACTGTATCGCGGACGCTCCATCACGTCGCGCATGTGGTCACGCGGCGAGCGCACGACGTTTGCCAACGAGCTCGCACTCGCGTCAGTCGCAAGCGGCGGGAGCTGCATCGCTTGCCACGCTGCATAGCGCTCAGCGACACGGCGCTCAAACGCATGCCCCGGTTTGCCGTAGATGCTCATTGCCACGCGCGGGGCGGCGTCAAAGTCGATTGCGTCCCACTCGTTCGCACACATGCGGGTCTCTGGGACCGCAAGCGCAGCGCGCAGTGGCGTGAGGAACTTGGTCCGGAGCGTCTTCGACGAGAGCTTCATGTGGCGACAGAGCTTCAAGCGCAAGTTGTGCGTTGCGCTACGGGCTTTGCGCTCGGACGGGATCCACTTGGCGCACATCGAGAGCGCACGCTGGCCACAGCGACTGCTGCTGCTAGTCGCACCTGGGGCACTGCGTTCAAGAGCGGCGAGGTCGCTGACAAGCTGCACGCGCAGGAGCTCGAGTACATCACGCTCGACGCTTGTGCCCAAGAGCACTTCGAGGTCGTCAAAGCGACCAAAGTGCGCAACAAAGTGCTGCAAGTTGTGCACGAGCGCCTGTGGATGGTGCGATGCGAGCCACACGAGCGCGAGTCGCCCAAGCGCGCGCTCGCCTTTGCCGCCGCGGCGACGATCGCGAATGTACGCGACGATCTTGAGCGTCGCAAGTGGGTCTTCACTGTACGCGGCAGAGAGAAGCTGGTCGAGCCGCTGCGATGCGATGCCGCGTGAGGCGCTAACGAAGAGCTCGACGCAGGCGCTTGGTTCGGTTGGTGCGAGCGCAGAGCTGCTGGAGGATGGCGTCGCAGTGCTCATGCGCAGTCGGTAGCAAGTAAGCAAGTGCGGGCGCTTGCCCTGTGCTAGGATACGGCATTTGCGACCGACTCGACGATCCGGCAGACCGTGCGACCGATGTCGTCTCCTATCAAGGCAGCTACAGCCACACACCGCCGTCTTCGTCAACGTCGCTGTCGTCTTCACTCTCAGACTGCGACCAACCGCGCGCGAGCGCTGGTCGCTTGCTTGTACCGCCAGTCGTCTCGCCCGTGGCGTTGTTGCTCTCAGTCTCGAGATCTTCAGGACGCTCCATCGCATGGAGCGACGACCGCAGCGAGCGAATCATCGCCACGTCTTCAAACGCATCCGGGTCGTCTTCATCGCCACTTGTGTTGGAGCGGTTCGAGCGACTGCTGCCGCCAAACGACGATGCTGTGAGCCGTCGCTCACGCTCGAGTTCACTCCGAACGCGCTGGAGTTCGTCCTCCATCTGCGCCAAGTCGGCGTCTTTCGCTTGCGTGACTTTCAGCGACTGCTGCCGCGTCTGTGCGAGCGTCGCTTGGAAGCACGCTTCCATCTCCTGCACAGCCGCACGCAAGCGCTCGGCTTCAAGCCGCGCAGCTTCCAGCTCGTCCTCAAGCTCCACATGACGCAGGTCTTTCGTGGCGTCAGCGCTCAGTGGCGTGAACTTGCGCAACGCGCTGATCTCTGGCAGCCCAATGCGCGCGTGGAGCTCGTTCACGAGGTCGCGCTTCTGCACTTCGCGCTGCTCGCGGCTCGGCGACTTGGTGAGCTTTGCCGCCAGTGTCGACTGCCCAGCGTGTTGCTGCGACTGCTTGTCTGCGCTGTCGTCATCGTTGTCGTCCGACTCGGCGCTGTCGCCTTCAACGTCGTTCGTGTTGCCGCTATGGCTGTCGTTCTCAGCGTCTTGGTCGTCGCGGAGACTCGCTTGCCGCAGCGCTTCTTCGGCTTTGCGCGCGCGGCGCTCACTGAGGACGCGGCGGAAGCGCACGCGCACTTTCGTTAGGACTACAAGTTGGTTGAGCTTCTGTGCCAAGTCGCTGTTCTCGGCTTTCATCTTCGCAACGAGCGCCTCTTTTGCATCGAGCGCTCGCTCCTGCGCGTGCTGCGACGCTGCGAACTCCGCGTCGACCGTCGCTGCGTCGCTCGTGCCGCGCGTTGCCATGACAGTGCTGACCCAGTCCGAGAGTCCCTCTGCGCGCTCCAGCAGCGCGAGTGCCTTCTTCTTGACACTGTAAGGCAGACAGACAGACAGACGGACAAACAAGCAATAGCCCACAGTCAGAGGCAGGTGGGCTGACGATACGACGCTATACACTACTGCACGTACATGGTCTGGAGGTGCGCCATATGCTGCTGCCGGCCAATCGTAATGAGCGCCTGACCGGCGCGGATGTAGGCGTCGATCGCAGTGTGGACGTTCCGATTGCGCTCGTTCTCGATCGCGTACTGTGCGAGCTGGATCGCCTCCGTGTACGCAGGTCCAAGGAGACTCGCGACCGAGATGCCAGTCGCTGTTGACTGAGCTGCAGCGGTTGTGGGCTGCTGCTGCTGCTGTGGTGATGATGGTGAAGGCGTCGTCGGAGTGGTCGCTGGCTGAGCTGGTACAGGTGGCTGGAACTTGCGGCTGCTGCTGCTCTGGCTGGTCACTGACGAGCGGCGAGGCAGTAGCACCATAGTGTCGCCAGCGACCTCTGGCACGCGCGCTGACGACGCACGCCGCGGCTTTGCTATCGGTGGTTCGGGCCACGCCATGGGCGGCTCTGGCCACGCCACAGCGTCTGCGACTGGCGCGACTGGGAGGGACTCGGGCGTAAGTGCAGCGCGTTGTGCTGGTGCAGTCGGCTGTGCGCGCGTTGTTGGCGCCCGCAGCGCCCGCAGACGCGCTTCGAGGTCCATGCGCGCCGCCATGTCGACGAGTCGGTCGCTTCGGCTTCGGCTTCGGCTTCGGCTGGTGAGAAGAAAAATGTGCGTGACAAGCAAACTCGGAGTGGTCGAATCTTTACTTATACTTTGATTTTGTATCCAACTGTGCGAAACCACACCGTCGCTTGATGTTTGTATGCAAAACGCTCATGCACGAAAAGCAAGCAAGCTGCACCAACGACATCGCACATGGACACCTCGACGGCCGACATCTTTGTGCGCGCACTGCGCGGCGCCGCGCCGCAGCAGACATCTGCGCAAGACGCACAACGCAGCACTGCGACTGCCGCTACTACGAGCAGCAGTGCAATTGGAGGCTTTCTCGTGTGCCTCGACGTGCCGCCAGCGACGGAGTTTGGCGTCGACTACGAGGTCTTTCGCACCGGACCAAAGTTCCAAGGCGTCAAGTTCGTGCCGCTCGGCATCCACTTTGTCGTCTTTCGCTCGCGCGAGCAGGAGCACGGCATTCGCCAGGGCTTCTTCGTGCGCATCACGCAGCACGCGCAGGTGCTCGTGCGCGAGTGGAGTGCGGAGAAAGAGGAGCTCGGTCCGCCGCGACCAGGACTCAACATTGAGCACCTCGAGCGTACGTCGCGTGCTTTGATAGTGCAAGCTCAAGTGCGTACGACACAGTCAGTTCGTGTGCATGTGCTGACTGTGACTGGGTCGACGTGCAGGTGCGGTGCTCGCGTTCCAGCTCGACAGCGGCCTCGGCGCGTACCCAAAGCAGCACCACAAGGTCTGGACGCGCATGACCAAGTACATCTCGGACACCGTCCTGCATGTACGCGAGCCTGCAGTTCCATCGAGCTAGGCGTCCAGATCGTGTGGAGTATGGTGCTTACTATGACTCTCGATGCAGCGCTGCGGTGTTGAGCTCGGAGCGCTGCTGCTTCCAGGCGACTCGGATCCGCTCTCGGAGCCGGCACCTGCGAGCGTGACGCCGTTCTTCCCAGACCTCCCGCGCACAGTGCGCTTCACGCCACTGCGGCCAAAGCGCAAGGTGCTCTCGGCAGCGGAACGCACGCAGTACCACTTTGACAAGAGGTGCGTGCATGTCCCCAGTCCCTGGCAGTACAAGTCTGTACACAACTGACGGACTGGTTGGAGCAGCCACATCTCACTGACTGTCTGACTGGCTGGCTGACTGACTGACTGCTTCACATACAGTGCTCTGCTGGAAGAGCTGCTCACGAGTGACTTTGCGGGTCGCTGGGAAGAGCTCGTGGGCGAGTTCCAGCTCGCGTTCGTCGTGTTTCTCCAGCTCTCGTCACTCGCGGCGCTCGAGCAGTGGAAGCAGGTGCAGCACTTGTGCCCTGCGTCTCTCTCTCTCTCTCGTACTGCGTGCGTCATGGTTGCTGGACTCAGTGCGTTGTCTCCATGTGTTGGACGCTCTTGTCGTCTGTAGTTCATTGTGCTCTTGAGCTCGTGCGACCGCGCATTGGCGACGCACCAGCCGCTCTTTGCTGCGTTTCTCAAGCTCTTGCGCGTGCACCTTGAGCAAGTGCGTGTGCTAGTATGCTACTGGTCGACCGTCCTGTTGGCAACACGTCGTGTCTGACGACCTACACTCGTGCTGGACTGTCCACTCTCGATGGACACTCGATGGACACTGCAGATCCCGGAGGACTTTTTCCAGGACGAGACGACGAGCGAGAACTTTCTGCGACCGTGTCTCGTGTCGCTCATGGAGCTGCTCGACGATACGGATGCGCCATCGCAGGTACTTCGACGCCTGCTGCTGCCGCGTTGGTGCAACGACCAGTGCGCCGGCCAGTGCGTGTGTGTGGTCTGACAAGTCTGTTGCTATTGCTACGGTGCACCAGCTGCGACGCCTTGCGCAAGAGCTCCAGCGCGTGTGCTCGATGCGCTTTCGGCTCGATCTCTCTGCGCTCGACGTAGACGAATCGTTTGCGCCAGTCGTCGTGCCAGAAGCCGAGGTGTGTGTGTGTGTGTGAAGCTCTTGTGCCGGTGGTGGCGACACCTGGTTTCAGTATGCAAGACGTCCTACCAACAACGCTAACAATGCGCAAATGGACCAGCTGCTCGCTGCGCTGCACCTCGACGAGCGGCCATCGAGCGTTGCAATGACGACTCCTGCGCCTGCAGCAGCACCTGCACCTGCAGCAGCAGACGACGACGAGCAAGCGAACGCAGCGATCGCGGCCGCGTTCCTCGCATCGCACCAGCGCCGCATGTGACAGACGCGTCGCAGCCAGCCATCTCGAATCCCATGATGTAGCTCGTGTGTTTTTTCTCCCTCTCTTTTCTTTTTCGTGCACCATCACTCGCGTGTTGTGTCCTGATGTACGCTTCGAATTGGTGCATGACCACATGTGATTCGGGCCGAGCCCGAACTCAATGTGGTTACACAAGTCCTTTAGGCGAGTTTGTATGCAACTGGTCGTTGAAGCCATGCGGGAGTTAGCGTGGCCCACGTGCATCCAGGGATGCTCGCGGAAATGTGCGGCGAGCGAGGGAGCTTTGTGGGACAAGAAACGAAAAAGCTCCCGACGCCGCACACAAGTGCAGCAGCTCGGTCGAGCGTCGTTCAACGGAGGAGGAGGAAGCCCAGCGGGCTCGCAAGGAGAGAGAGAGAGCGCAGTGCGTCGGATGGATGGAACCATGAAGACTCACCAGAGCACCACTGCCACGACAACTACCAGCAATAGCACCAGCACCACGACAAACAGCACCGGCGCAACGCCGCGACCTGCGTTTGCGAGCAACTACAATGTGAACGCGCCCGGCTTCCAGCCGCAGTACCTCGCACAGCAGCAGCAGCAAGCGCCGCCGCCGCACTACCACCCGCACCAGCAGCACTACCACCCACAGCCGCACTACCAGGGTGGTCCGCCGCGCAGCCATCACCAGCACCAAGGTTCGTTTGTGCATCGCCTGTCCCGTCGACGAGCTCGCTAGAGCGTGCGCGTGGATCGCTAGCTAGGACAGCGACTCACAGACAGATGCACGATGATACATACGACGGTCCATGCATGCTTCTGTGACAACAGAGTACAGACCAAAGGGAGGCCCCCCTGCTGCGCAGCACGAGATCCACGACCCGTCCGCCCCACAGCAGCAGCAGGTGCGTCATTGCTCACTTCCCCTCGCATACCGCTCTCTCTTCGCCATTGCACGGACATCCCTCCTCTCACCCCTTGTCTCTCTCTCTCTCTCTCTCTCTGCTTGTCGTGGACAGGTCCCACCGCCAGAGAACGGCAGTGGCGAGCCGTCGCACGCACCGAACCCGTACAAGCAAGGCGGCGGCGGCGGGTACCCACACCACCACCAGCAACACGGTCGCCCGTACACTGGTCCAGTGTTCACTCCTGGCGCTGGTGTCCCACACAATGGCGCGTCGCCGCAGCAAGGACCGATGCGCGGACCGCCTGGCGGTCCTCAGAGCGGCTACCAGCCGCAGCAGCAGCAGTACCATCCGCGCATGCGCGGTCCACCGCGTGGTGTGCCGCACGGTCAGGCGTACGTACCGCGCGGTGCGATCCCACAGCCGTACTACCCGCAGATGCAGCAGATGCCGCCGGCGTACATGATGGGCTCACAGCCCGGCATGTACCTCCCTCCAGGTCCAATGCAGTACTTTCCGATGCAGAACGTGAACATGGGCATCCCAGGCGGCATGCCAATGCCGATGCAGCAGACGCCGACGCACCAGCCGCCTGTGAAGCGTGAGAGCAAAGCGCTGCAGATCGTCGACCCAAAGACTGGCAAACCGATTGACTTTGGTGCAAAGAAGACTGAGAGTGCTGCTGCGGCACCAACGCCAACGCCAGCGCCTGCTGCTGCAGATGTGAAGAAGACTGACAGCGCTGCTGCGCCTGCGACAAAGGCAGCGACGTCGAAAGCCCCAGCGCCGTCGACAGCACCAGCGCCTACGAGCCCAAAGAAAGACGCAAAGCAGCCAAACGGCGCGCCAAAGTCGCCACAGAAGAAGACTGCGCCAGTCGAGAAGCCTGCGACGCCGAAGAAAGAAGCGCCAGTGAAGAAGGCGGCGCCAGCTGCAGCGCCTGCACCTGTGAAGAGCGAGCCTGCTGCTGCGGCACCAGCGGTGGCAGCGGCACCCAAGAAAGAACCGGCAGCGGCGCCAGTCAAGAAGCCCGAGAACAAGCCAGCACCTGCTGCGCCATCGAGCCCGACAAAGACAGCGAAGAACGGCTCGGCTGCTGCTGCGCCTGCAGCTGTCGCGTCGCCAAAGGTGACAAAGAAGGAGCCTGCGCCAATGAGTCCAACGAAAGCGCCAAAGGCTGACGCTGCCAAGACCGAGTCGCCAAAGAAGAAGACTGCGATGTCGCCAACGAAGCAGACTGTTGCGTCGCCAACGAAGCAGACAGCGAAGACTGAGACAAAGACTGTCGTCGCTGCGACAACTGAGAAGGCTGCTGCCGCGACCGTCGCGCAGACGACGAAGACAATCAGCGTCGTCGCCGAGAAAGTGAACGGCAAGACGACTTACAGCGTCGAAGTGCTGTTCCGGTTCCGCGAGCTCTTCACGGAGCTGCCTGCGCACGTGACTGGCCCAGATGCGAAGTGGCCAACGATGGAGGTCGTGAACGACGGTCCAGCGCGCGGTGGATCCCGCGGTGGTCGTGGCGGCGGCGGTGCTGGCGGCGCTGGCTGGGAGCGCGAGAAGCAAGCGGGCGGCGCGTCGCTTGCTCGTCAGACCTCGCGTGGCTCGACTGGCGGTGGCGGCGGCGGGAACCAGTGGGCACGGTCGCAAGATGTGCCAAAGCGCGGCCGCGGCGAGCGCGGTGGCCGTGGCGGTGGCCGCGGCGGCCGAGGTCAAACGCAAGAGCCGCTGTTTGACGGTCCCGTGAAGCCGCTTGAGCGCACAGACAACCGGTGGATCCCAGTGAAGGCGACGTCTGGGCTCGAAGCCGTGAAGAAGAAAGTGTACAGCATCATGAACAAGATGACGCGCGAGAAGTTTGACCGCCTTGCCGCGCAGCTCACGGAGATTGAGATGGAGAGCTTGGAGATGCTCCAGAGCGTGATCACGATCCTGTTTGACAAGGCGCTCGGCGAGCCGCACTTCTGTGATATGTACGCCGACCTGTGCGTGCACTTGGAGCAGAACTGGAAGGTCTGGTCGTTCCTCCAGATCGTCCAGAACGACGACGACAGCACGTTCTACTGGACGACCATGGCCGAGTCGGACACCGAGGTCGTTGGGCCATTCGACACAGCAGCGGATGCGCTCGATGCGGCAAAGAGCGACGAGTTTGAGCCGTCGCCTGCGCCTGCGAGCATGAAGCTCAGCGAAGTGCGGATTCAGCACCAGAAGTTCATCAAGGTCTGGGTCGCAGAGCCGGACGTGAGTGGCAGTGGCAAAGCCGCAAAACCGCAGTTCTACTGGTCGGGCCAGCTCTTGGAAGACCTCGGCGACGAGCAGGCTCTGAACGGTCCGTTCGAGAGCTACGAGCACGCGAACCGCACGGCGATCAAAGCGTGTTCGTTCAAGCGCATCTTGCTGAACGCGTGCCAGGAGGAGTTTGAGAAAGACAACATCTACGAAGAGCTCGAGGAGACGTTCAAGCAGAACAAGCTCGACGGCAAAGTCACGCCTGACATGCAAGCCGAGTACGAGGAGAAGCGCATGCTCATGAAGGGCCGCATGCTCGGGAACATCCGGTTCATTGGCGAGCTCTTCCGCAAAGGCATGCTCCAAGAGCGCATCATGCACGAGTGCATTATGAAGCTCATGGGCGTCGCAGTGAAAGACGGCTCGCTGGCGTCGTCGCACCCTGGCGACGCGCCAGACGAAGAGAACCTCGAGTCGCTCTGCAAGCTCTTGACGACGATGGGCAAAGACTTGGACCGCAAGGGCGGCGGGCAAGGTCCGATGCAGAGCTACTTCCTGTACCTCGAGAAGGTCTTGCTCAAAGACAAGCGTCTCTGCTCGCGCATCAACTTTATGATCAAGGACGTGATCGACTTGCGCGCGAACCGGTGGGAGCCGCGCCGCAAGGAGCTCAAGACGAAGACGCTCGATGAGATCCGCAAGGAAGCTGAGCGCGAGCTTCAGAAGCCGCCAGTGAGTGCGCCGTCGGGTGGCGACCGCGGTGGCCGGAACGACTCGTTCCGCATGGACAACCGCCGCTCGAACTCGTCGCGCGACAACAACAGCAGCTTTGGGTCGCAAGGACGGCCGACGATGGCGCAAGTGTACTCGTCGCAGTCGATGAGCAGCCGCGGCAGTAACAAGATGACGCTCCCGGACCGCAGTGCGCGCAACAACATCCAGCGCGACGACTCGATCAAGACTGGTCCACAGGGTCGCCCCGCGTCGTTTGGCGGTGCGCGCCGCGGTGGTGCGTCTGCTGGTGGCGCCACTAGCGGTGCACCGGCGAGCTTCTCGTCGCGGAGCCGCAACACGTCGGTCGGTGCAGCAACTGAGAGTTCATCGCGCACTGCTGCTGCTGCTGCGAAGAAGCCCGAAGCGCGTGTGGCGCCGTTGTCGGATGACGCGAAGGAGAAGATCGCCAAGCGCGCCAAGTCGATCGCGGAAGAGTACGTCTCGATTGTCGACATTACCGAAGCGGACGCGTGCTTGAGCGAGCTCGTGAAGGAGTTCAACAACCACGCGGAGGTCGCGTTCATGTTTGCAAAGGAGATCCTGGCGCTTGCGAGCGACGCGAAGAACGACGTGCGCATGGGCATGTTCGACTTGCTCGAGAAGCTCGTGCTCGAGAAGAAGTCGCTCTCGGCCGACGGCATTCGCTTTGGCATTGAGAAGATGGTCGAGCTCGCCGTCGACCTCTGGTGCGACGTCCCAAAGCTCCACGAGCACGTCGCCGACATCCTCGTGCGCTTCATGGTCGAGTCGGCAACGACTGGCGTGACGTTTGACTGGTTTGTCTGCGGCTGCGGCAAGAAGCTCGACGCCGAGGTGTTTGACGAAGTTGTCCAGGGCGGGTTCTTGGCGGCTGCGAGCGGCCATGCGTTCAAGCTCCTCGCTGCTCGGAGCCTTGAGAAAGCAAAGAGCGAAGTGCGCGCGACGTACACGACGCTCCCGAGTCTCTTTCCATCGCACGACCGCAGCGCGGCGAGCATTCAAAAGTGGATTGCCAAGTGCGGTCTCGGCGACGTCTTGCCGCTCTCGCCAGCGTTTGAACTCGTGGCGTTTGCCAACAGCGCGGCGTCGTTTGACGACGTGGTGCAGTGGATCGAGGGGCACATTCCACTGGACTTGCGCACGGACGCCGTCTTTGCAACGCACACGTGTCTGTTCCTCTTGGAGCGCTACGCCAAGGGCGAGCTGCCGTCGCAGGAGCGCTGCTTGCTCCTCACAGGCTTTTGCGGCGACGTTGAGACGCAAGTGCGCCTTGTCTCGGGCATTCTCCAGACCCGCACGGATGCTGGTGCGTTCCGTCGCTTATGTCTGTGCTGCTGCTGTTGCGGTGGACGTGGTGGAGCTATCGACGACCAAAGGACTGACTCGTGCATGTGCTCTGTGTGTCTTGGACTATGGTGTGTGCACATGACAGACGAAGTCAAGCAGCTGCTGACGCACTTGAAGAAGGACGGCGCCGTGACGCCTGCTGCGTTCTCCAAGTGGCTCGAGCTCAAGACTGACGCGAGCGCTGGACGAGCGCAAGCCGTCGCAGACTTTGGCGCGTTCCTCGGCGAGCTCGCGCGCAGCAAATAGATGCCGGGCAGTGCGAGCCTGGCGCGTGACTCGATCGATCGAGCTGCGTCGTGTGGTGACGAGCTGCTCCGGCTGTCATGTCTCGATCTCGAGGCGATGGCGTTGCAGTTGCGCACGCACATGCTGCGCGGTCAGGTCCGGTTCGTCTCAGGCAGCGAGTGATCGCGAGCTGTAACGCGATCACGAGAGAGAGTGAGAGGAGAGTGTGACAGTGTGAGAGGAGCGTGTGTTGGTTGTAGTAGCGACAGACGTTTGTCTCTCTCGCGCTCGCTTGTCGCGTCGACTGCACTCCGCTGGTTGGTGATATCGACGCATGCGCACACCAGCGTTCACGCGCATGGCCATAGCGAAGCAGAGACGAGAGCGTGAGGGGTGGAAGAGACTCGCTTGTGTGCACCTATCTGCATTGTTGTTGTTGTTGTTGCTGCTGCTGGTACTGCTACTGGTGTTGCTAGAACTTGGCACCGCTCCGCGATGGCCGACGTTGCAGGAACGACTGCTCCTTCTCCTGAAGCTGAGTCGTGCGAGCACGTCCGCGCACACGAGCGTGTGAGCAAGAGAAGAGAAAGAATGAACAGACGCAAGCAGCTCGCCAGCCGAACGTACCTCTCGCGAGCGGTTCTGAGTCTCCGACACCACGACAGCGCCATGTGCTTGCGCGCTGCCAGTCTGCTTGTGGATCTTCTCGAGGATGCTCGTGTTGAGCTGCACTTCGAGGGCAGTCTGGTCGGCTTCGAGCAGCCGCTGCTCCTTGTCGCGCATCTGCTGCCGCAAGATCTCTTGCTGCGACGAGTTGCGCAGCGCGCGCTGCTGGTTCGCAAGTCGCTCGCGCCGCTCGGCCTCCATGCGATCGTGCTTCCAGAGCTCGGCTTGTTTGTTCAGCTCGCGCTTCGCAGCGTCGTCGCGCAGCCTCTTCTCGACCATTTGCTGTCGGAGGTACTCTTGCTGCGCGCGACTGCTAGCTTCTGCGTCGGCTTTCTTCTTCTGCTCTGCTTCCGCTTGCTGCTGTGCGTACTCTTCTTGACACCGCCGCACGCGCAGCTCCTCTTCGCGCGCCTTAGCGTCCATGCCTGCCTTCGCAGTGTCGTCGAAGAACTTCATCTTGGCTTTGATGTTGTTTGCGAGGTCCTCGAGCTGCTTCTTGCGCGCCGCGTCTTTCGCGTCCTCCATCTTGACGTAGTCGTCGGCGAGCTTGGCTTCGAGCGCGCGCTCTTTCTCTTTCTCCAGTCGCTTCTGCTCGAGCTGTGCCTGGTTCTCGAGCGACACGAGTCGCAGTCGCTCCTGCTCGCGCTCGCGCCGCGCTTTCTCTTTGTCCAAGTCGTCGTCCTTTTGCTTGCGCAGGAGCTCAGCCATCTTGCTCTCTTGCGCCTTCTTGATCTGCGCCTCGCGCTCGTGCTGCTTCATCTTGGCTAGACGCTGTTCGTTCTGGATCTGGATCAGCTGCCTGGCTTTCTCGAGTCGCTGCTGCTCTTTGCACCGCTCGTCCTCTTCGAGCTCGCCCAGACGCTGCATATTGTTGCGATGGAACTGCTCGCTCGCTTCGCGCTCGAGCGCGTGCTTGTGCTGCTTCTGGTTCACCTGTGCGCTGAGACGCTCTGCAAGCTCCATGCGCTGCCGCAACTTGATGTCTTGCTTGCGCTTCGCTTCGAGCTGCTCTTCGACCGAGCTGAACTTGACAATCTCTTCCCAAATGCCGTTGCTCTTCTCTTTCTTAGGCGACGCGCGCGGTGGCAGTCGGAAGCCTGTGCTCAGCTGCTGCAGCTGCGACTGCGTCAGGTAGACGTCGTCATCTACGTCACCGTCGCTAGCTCTGGTAGACGAATCTGCCGCTGCCGAGACACTGCCGCGGTTTCGTGAAGACGGCTTTGGTTTCTCCTTGCCGCTGCCGCTGCTCCCACGGATGCGACTCGACAAGTCCTTGCTACCAGATGATCGTCGGCCCGACTGCTTGTCTCTGAGTGCTTGCGCGGGTGCTCTCTCGTCGTACGTGTCTTCTGGTCCTGCTCCTTTCGACGCAACAGCTGCGATCGCAAGTTGCTCGTGCCGACGTGCATTCAGCTCGTGCACGATCGCTCCAAGTGCGTCTGTCGATATGTCAGGTGGTAGACCGCGGTGCTGGAGCACCTTGAGCACCTCGCTAGCGAGCTCCTCCGCGACTTTTGGAGACTTCTTGAGCTGCTGCTGCAGACGCGCGCACATGGCAAGGCGCAGGTTCTCTTTCATCTGGAACTGTCGCGCTTTGTCTCGGAGCTTTTCGCGATCGACTGTGCGGACCGATCCCCTGGCGCATGCACCACACAGTTGCTTGGCAGTGAGGTTCACAGATCAAGACCTTTGTAGAGCAGCAGTAGATGTCCAACAAGCACGCGTACATGGAGAACATGGACTGCGTATCAGAGCATTTTGCGCCGCCACGGCCGGTCGTCACTTTGCCAGTCAGGTGGCGTGCGCTGTAGCTACACCACGACGCGAAGGGATGCGTGTGGAGTTGGCTTGGCTTCGTCTTGCTTCACCTGTGCCGCGCGCTTCGACAGACTCGGCTCGTAGATTGCACCGCAGTGTCACGGACGCGTTCGAGAGCGTCTGAGCGCAGCAGCAGGCAAGTGATGTGGCAGCAGCAGCGGCGCAAGAGTAGTCTCGAGCTCACTCGACTCTTTCAGCTTGGCGACGTGCAGCACTCGCTCCCATTTCCTGTTTGAAAGTGGCGTGCTATTCTTGACCGAGAAAAGATAAACTTAGCAAAGCGCTAAATCGGTAGCGAAACACAAGTGGAAGCGCTCTGCCTCTCGCGACGACTGCGCGCTCACGTTGCGGAGCGTGTCGACCTCGTCTTGTGTCCGAGATCGGCAATGCGACCCACAT
Organism: Globisporangium parvum; assembly: GCA_023333885.1. Classification (NCBI taxonomy): domain Eukaryota; phylum Oomycota; class Peronosporomycetes; order Pythiales; family Pythiaceae; genus Globisporangium; species Globisporangium parvum. The sequence goes on from JAASFT010000533.1 coordinate 17,643, forward strand.
ATGCGCGCGCGAGTAACGAGCAGTCTTCGTACGCCGTTGACTCGAGGTTGCCGTCACTGTCGCTCTCAC
>JAASFT010000534.1:0-17622 GCA_023333885.1 Globisporangium parvum
CCCACACGTTGCTGCACTCCCCCATATTGCTGCCAGCGTCAGCGCCTACCTCGACCGTTCTGTCATGCGCTCGCTCCAAGACGCTGTCAAGATGAACGACATGCACCTGCTCAAGCGCCTCGTCGCTGTATCGAACCTCCCGTTACCATCAACGAGACGGTACCCGCGCTTCCTCACGTTCCACGTCCACGATGCCGCACTGCTTGCCGCTGAGCGAGGCCACTTGAACGCCCTCAAGCTGCTGCACGCCATCCATCCGCACGCCGTCTGTACATACGACATGTTCACGAAAGCTGCCGAGCACGGCGAGCTCGAGATTATGCAGTGGCTAGCTGAGCACGATCACGCTGTTGACCGTGATCTACGAGGAGCAGTGCGAGCCGCTGCGTATCGCAACCGCGTGCACGTGCTCGAGTGGATCGTAGCAACGTGGCCATCAATGCCGCTGCACCAGGCGCTGACGACAGCGATCCAGCACGGATACGACGACATGGTCAAGCTCCTTGGCGCCTTTGTCACAGCGAACCTGTCGGTGTACGCAACCGGTGAGGTTGCTGGACGCGGCGACTTGGACATGATCAAGTGGCTCGATGCGCGCGCGCCAGTGCCGTTCACAGCTGAAGCGATCAACAAAGCCGCTCGTGGCGGTCACTTGGATGTCATCGAGTGGTTGGTCTCGAACCGCGCGCTGCGTCCAACAAACTGGACAAGTTTTGGCGCAGCGGCATCAGGATATCTTCACGTCGTTCAGTGGCTCTACGCGCGCTTTCCAGGCAACGACATCGCGCGCGACATCGATGAAGCTGCGAGATCTGGTCACCTCGACATTGTTCGGTACCTCCATGAGCACCACGGCGGTAGGAGCGCGTACAACTCGATCGATGGTGCAGCGAAAGGCGGTCACGTGGACGTTGTCAAGTACCTTCATGAGCACGGCATCGGCTTCAGCGCAGTGGCGATCGATGAAGCCGCTGGAAATGGGCACGTCGACGTCGTGAAGTTCTTGCACGAGCATCACTACGACGGCTGCAGTGTGGCAGCAATGGATGTTGCCGCAGCGAATGGCCACTTGGAGATGGTCAAGTGGCTACACGAGCACCGCAGCGAGGGCTGTACGACAAGCGCGATGGATCAAGCTGCGACTCGTGGTCTCATCGAGGTCCTGCGCTTCTTGCACGCAAACCGAGTCGAGGGCTGCACGACTGCCGCGATGGACGGCGCTGCGCGCAATGGTCACCTCGAGATCGTCAAGTGGCTCGATGCAAACCGAGCCGAAGGCTGCACGACTGCTGCAATGGACAGCGCTGCGAGCGCCGGTCACCTTGGTGTCGTCCAGTGGCTGCGTGAGAACCGCAGCGAGGGCTGCACAGTCGAAGCGATCAATGGTGCTGTCCGAAACGGGCGGGTCTACGTCGTCCAATGGCTCGTTGCGAACGGAAGCGAGCGAAGCTTCACGCCAGTGATGACAGCCGCAGCAGAGCTCGGACACTTTGATAAGCTCCAGTTCCTGTACTACCTCGGCAACTTGGAGAGTGCGAACCTGCTTCACTGGAGCGTGACGATCGCGAACCTGCACTGGTTCTACAAGACGCTACCCGAGTACTTCGCCGTCGAGCACATCCACGCGATGGCGACTGCGTACGCACGGCGTGATGTCCTCGCTTGGCTGCACGAGATTGGCGAAATCATAGGCGCCGACCCGTGAGAGAAAGAGTCCAAGCGAAGCGACGTGCTAGATGCTGAATGCCTTGAACAAGTCTCTCGATGCGTGCTCACCGCCTCCGACGTTTGGCATTGCCTCGTGGGAGTAGGAGATCGCGGTGCTGCGGTGAAGTCTGGATGCGGAAGAACATGACTACGCTTGCTTCACGTTCGTGTTGAGTCCGATGCTGGGTGCACGTCTGAGACGGCACCTGCCCAAGACGTCTCGCTCGCTCGCTCATTCGCTTCCTCGAGTGCTGCTTTGATCAGTCCAACGGCAACGGCAGCGCCAAAAGACTCAACAATCGCCCACAGCGTGATCCACAGTGCGCCTGCGATTACTACCTGGACGAGCGGGCTCTCGCGCGCATGTGCACCAATGTGTGGCCATGGCTGTCGCCGGATTTCTCGCGACTCAACAGCCGAAGGCGCCATCTGCTCCATGTTGTTGCTGACAGAACTGCACCTGACTCTCTCTCTTCGCGAGTGCTTGCGAACTGCTCGCTCCTGACGCGACAGTAAACGCGTGGACCATCGCAAAAGACAATCAATCAATCAGTCGCGCACATGCACATGGCCGACTCGCAGTTGTCAAAGGCAGCGAGGTGTCCTTGCGCGCGTCTGCACGCGTGACCAATGCGAAAAAGCGTCTCATGGGTTCGTGCACGCGAGCAGCGTGTGACACAGTGCTGCGGTCGCGCGTGCACATGAGTGGAAGCGCTGCAAGTGCACGTTGGTTGGTCTGCTCGACGAAGAGCGAGCACATCTGCTCACCTCACTCTTGAATTCACCACCAGCAGCATAGCAACACAGCTCAACTCGAGCCAACGGCAGCAGCATGTCACGAATGGCGTACGACACGAGCCACACTGCAGCGATCTCTCCTGTCTACGTCGATGCAGCTGCAGTCGACACCAGCATCTCCAGGACGCTCAGTCTCATCGACGCCATCGAGATCACCCGCATCGTCAAGCGCGACGGCCACCACCGCTTCGTGATCGACGTGTATGTGCACAACGCGCACCAAAAGGCGCCACTGATGCTCATTTCGCCAACAGAGCTCTTCTTTCGCACACGCCAGCCGCACCGACCCCGACCGGACAAAGTGGAGCGCGGCGAGCCAGACTACCAAGTCGAGCGCCGCTTCAATGAGTTTGTCGATCTGCGGGACGCGCTCCACGCACTCGCGAATGCAGCTCACTCAACCCCCCGCGACGAACACATCATCTGCACGTTCTGCAGTCCGTTGCTCGAGTGCGTTCTGCACGACAAGCGGCGGCCGCGCACATCGCTCCAGCTTATTGCGTCGTCCAGTCGGCGCATGGCCAATCTCTCAGCGTTCGTGCGCCGAGTCGTTAGCATGGTCACACAAGCGACCCGGCGGCATCACGACGGCTGCAGTTGCGACGCAGCGCTGCAAGCGGCGGCTTTGCTAGAAGAGTTCCTGCGCAAGCCGCGAGACTCGTCGCTCGGGATCATCTAAGGAGCGTGTAGTGCAAGCGAACGTCGATGTGTGAAGTCGATTCGAACCATAGCAATACAGTTGTGCCCACTCTACAACGGCAGCACCAGCCGTTCTGCGTGATGGAATGATCGCCATGAGCCTTGCTTTGAGCGCCTTCAAGTCTCAGCATGCTTAGTTGTCCTAGCATAACGAACGTCGTTCAAGCACATGACCACCAGCGGCAGATGAGTGGTTCATTCGGACTGGATTCTCTTGCTCTGCACACGAGAGCGTTTGCACTCGCCAAGCTTGCAAGACATACACATGCAGACGAAAACCGCGCTGTAGGTTCACATCGACCGGAGGATCGCCAAGCATCCGTGCTCGCTCGTGATGGAGTCTGAGATGCGTCCGTGCTTTGCGCCAGCGCGAGCGCAAGAGTGTGCACCACTTGGAGTCCAAGGTAACTCGATGGCCATTCTGGCGCAGTGAATGATTGTGATCGACTGTAGAGCGGACTGTCAGCTGAATCACGCGGCTCGGCGCCAAGACACGAGTGAGAACGCTGCTCTCAAGTCCTTCGGGCTCGGAGAGTGCTCAAGCAAGTGGCGGCAACCTTGCTCGTCTTGAAGACGCGAACACATGCGCACTCGCAATTTTGCCATCTCGACTCCGCACGATCGCTCGACGCCATGGACCTACCCCACATCGTCCGCGACGAGCTTCTCCTCGAAGCTGAGGAACAACAGCGGCAACACCTCGCGCAAGTGCTGCATGCCGCCGAAGTCGAGATCTCAGCGAACAGCGATGCGCGAGCGAGTCGTGGAAGTAAGACAACCGAGCACACACCGCTGCTCCTCCAGAGTCCTCGAGACCACCACGTCATGGCTGTTGATCTCGACAAAGTCGAAGCGATCTTGACGACCGAAGAGAAAGAGGCGATCGAGGAGGACGCCAAGTTGCCAGCGCGAGCGATCGTCCGCGAAGAGTCAACTGCGCTGCTCAACATCTCTGTGCCACTCGTACGTTCTGCTCACTGACCGGTTGAGCAACCTGTCATCACTGGAAACCAACCACCAATGTTTGTCTGTCTGTCTGTGCGTGTGCAGGTCATGACTGCGCTGCTCGAGTTCATTCCCAGCGCAGTGCTCACGATGATGGTTGGACACGTCAGTTCGGACAAGAGCGCGCAGATCCTCGCAGCGTTCAACCTCTCAGTGTCGATCCAAGCCATCTTCTTCGGGTTCGTGCTCGATGGTCTCGCGTCCGCTATCGCCACGTTCTGCTCGCAGTCGTTCGGCGGCAAACGCATGGTCGAGCTCTGGCTGCACTGCCAAGCCGGACTGCTAGTGCTCGCCGCCTGTATGCCGTTTATGGTCGGGACGTTCATCGGCGGCTCGCACATTCTCAAGGCATTCGGTCAGGACCCCGAGATCGCAGACATCGCTGGCAACTTCCTCTTGGCGAATGTGCCTGCGATCCCGCTCGGGATCATTTGCACCATGATCACGAGCGGGCTCCAGGCGCAGAACATCGTGTTCCCATTCGTGATCTCGACGCTCGTCAGCTGGACTGTCGCCTGCTTCGCGGCGTACATCTTGGCGTTCCACACGCCGCTCGGGTACTTGGGCATCGCCATGGCAACACCGATCTGCACACTCGTGAAGATCCTGGTGCTTTTGCCAGTGGTGTGGCAGAACAAAGTGTTCCAGGACTCATGGCCAGGCTGGAAGCCAAAGGAGGCGATGGTGTTGCTGCCCAAGATCTCGAAGCTCGGCGTCTCGAGCGTGCTCATGGTGACGTTCCAGAACATTGGCTTTGCTATCACGTCGCTCATCGCGGGTGTGCTCCCGAACGCGAGCGTCATGATCACAGTCAACAACATCTTTGTCGCGACGATCCAGCTCTCGATCCTTCCGCTGATCGGTGTGGTGGTCGGTGGCGCGATCCGGATCGGTAATGCACTTGGCGCTGGCAAAGCCCGTCGCGCCAGGGTCGTGAGCCACGTCGTGATCGGCGGCGCTCTCGGCATCTCAATCGTCGCCGTCATTGCCACGATCCTCATCGTCAAGCCACTTGCGTCCGCGTTCACGACCGACCAGACAGCGATCGACGCATCGGTGAACCTGACGTACAAGATGCTAGCGATCATTCCACTCGTCGGCTTTGCGCTCGGCTTCCAGTCGATCTTGCGAGCATGCGGGAAGCAGCTACTCGTCGCGAAGCTCAACTTTGTGTGCACGTTCGTGACGAGCTCGTTGCTCGGGTGGCTCTTTGCGGCGCAGTTCGACGGCGGCCTCGTGGGGCTCTGGCTCGGCAGCCTCGCAGGAATGGCTCTGTCCTCGATCGCCGGCGCCGTGTGGCTCTCGCACGTCAGCTGGGACCAGCTCGCGCACGAAGCGAAGCACAGCACGCTCCACCAACCGACTGAGCGCGCCGCAGACGCCTATTAGGTCGCAGTTGAGTTTGTGCGTTCGCGCACTGCGATGCATGCTAGGATCTAGGCGGCAGGTTGGATCGAGAGATCGCTCAGTGAACATCGTTTCGCCTTGAGTGTGGCATGACGACGTGCGCCTCGATGGTCTCGGGTTCGTGCATGTTGGCGACTAAACAATCCGGCAAGGCCGCGGCGCAGCTGTGGCGGTGTTCAGATGGGTGCACGCCCGAACAAGCACTGGTTCACAGCAGCCATCTCGCGTCGTGCAAGTGGCGAAAGCGTTCAGACTGTGTCCGCCTCGAGCAGCCGCGAGTGCGATGACTGGCTGGCAAGCAAACCAGCAGCCACCACGAGAGGTTTGATCGCTTTGAGCTAGCGGTATTCGCGGCCATGAGGTTCATGAGGTTCATGAGGTTGCCTTGTTCGCAAGGATCCTCTCGCGATCCGCGCAGCAAGAGCAAGCAAGAGCAAGACAACAAGAGCGCGGTGGTCGGCGGTCGGCGCAAAGATCCAAGTCGTTCGGCAGCGTGATCGGTCAATGCGAACCCTGAGAGCCATCAACATCAAATTCTTCGAATCAGTGTTCAATTTGTCCTCTCTTTGGAAACATGGCGCATGAGTGACCGCTTGTGCTGATAGATCAAGCAATTTATGACCGGATCTGACATACGACAACAGAATGGTAGTATGGTCTCTGTTTTTGCTTGTGCCTGCTTTTCGTAACTTGGCTGAAGGTCATTCTGCCAGCTAGAGTGTGTGCGAGCTACTTTCACTCGATGTTTGTATTCCATTCACTGAACAAAGTCGAGACACTGGCGATGCCAATCAATGAGGGAACGTCGTCGTCCTGTTGCTCGCGCTCTCACGCAGCAGCAGCCGCGGCGATGTGTGCGATGCAGACGACTCGAGCGAGATGCAGACGCGCTGGACCATTGCTGCGCTACGAGGCGCTCAGAGAGCAATTAACGCCGCGGTGAGCACGTCCAGTCCAGCGCCATCCTTTCGTGCCGCAGCTACAGCTTCCTGTCCCGCTCTCGCCTTCACGCACCACCACGACTGACGCTTCGCTCGCACCACCAACACCGACGCACTCGGCGATTGCAATGGAGCTGCCGCGCATTTTCCACGACGAGCTCCTGCACAAGCTCGACGAGCCGCAGGAGCAGCACATGGCGCAAGTCCTGCACGCCGCCGAAGTCGAAGTCCCGATCAAAGACTTTAACCTCAAGATGCTGCAGCAGCACCGTGCACTCGGCGGGACGCACACTGGTGAGCATACGCCGCTGCTCAAGCCGAGTCCGAGCGGCGCGCACGTCGTGATGATCGACGCCGACAAGGTCGAGGAGATCCTGAACGCCGAGGAGCAAGACGCCGTCGCAGAAGACGCCAAGCTCCCGACGTGGACGATCGTCCGCGAAGAGTCGGTCATCCTCGTCCAGCTCTCGATCCCCATGGTGCGGACACCCGCTGTCTGTGTGGACATGCGCGCAAGTGCTTGCCGCTCGAGGAGGCTACGCATAAGAGCCGTCGGTCTCACATTGCCTCGTACGTGTGTGAATCTGATGCGACGCAACAGATCATGGCCGCGCTGCTCGAGTTCATCCCAGACACAGTCCTGACGATGATGGTCGGTCACGTGGACCCGAACGAGAGCACGCAGATCCTTGCGGCGTTCAACCTCTCGGGGCTCGTCCAGATGCTCTTGCTCGCTGGTCTGCTTAACGGCCTCTCGTCCGCGATCGACACGCTCTGCTCCCAGTCGTACGGCGGCAAGCGCATGGTCGAGCTCTGGCTCTACTGCCAAGCCGGCCTGATCATGTACGCCGTGTGCATGCCATTCACACTCGTGGCGCTGCTCAGTGGCTCGCAGATCCTCAAGGCACTCGGGCAGGACCCCGAGATCTCGGACATTGCCGGCAAGTTCCTCTTTGTCAACGCGCTCGCGATCCCATTTGGCGTGATCTTCTCGGTTATGAAGAGCGCGCTCCAGGCGCAGAATATCGTGTTCCCGTTCGTGATCTCGTCGCTGATCGGCTGGATCGTGAGCGGCACCGCAGCGTACTTGCTGGCGTTCCACACGCCACTTGGGTACTTGGGCATTGCGCTCGCGAGTCCGCTTTGCTGGATCGTGAAGACGTTGACGCTCGTGCCCGTGATTCTCCAGAACGAGGTCTTCCAGAACTCGTGGCCCGGCTGGAAGCCGAAGGAGGCGATGGCACTGCTCCCCAAGATCTCGAAGCTCGGCGTCTCCAGTGTCCTCATGACGACGTTCCAGATGCTCGGGTTCTCGTTCATCTCGCTGCTCGCCGGTTTGCTCCCGAACGCGAGCGTCATGATCACAGCAAACAGCATCTTTGCCTCGATCATCTTCCTCTCGTTCATGCCGCTGCTCGGGATCTGCATCGGCGGCGCGATCCGCATTGGCAACGCACTTGGCGCTGGCAAAGCGCGTCGTGCAGCGCTCATTGGCCGCATCGTCGTCGTCGGGTCCGTGAGCATCTCGAGCATCGGCATGGTCACGAGCATGTTTGTCGCGAAGCCGTACGCGTCTGCGTTCACGCCAGACCCGAGCGCGACGCAAGTCGCCGTCGACCTCACGTACAAGCTGCTGCCTATCATCCCACTCGTCGGCTTTACGTTCGGTCTCCAGTCGATCCTGCGCGCCTGTGGCAAGCAACTCCTGGCGGCCAAGTTCAACTTCGTCTGCATGTTCGTGGTCGGCGTGCCGTTCGGCTTGTTCTTCGCGATGGAGCTCAACGGCGGGCTCGCTGGGCTCTGGTTCGGCAACCTCGTCGGCTTGCTCGTGTTCACGATCGTCGGCATCGTGTGGCTCTGGTCGCTCAACTGGGACCACCTCGCGCACGAAGCGAAGCACAACACGCACCTGACGTTCGACGCGACGGCGCCAGCGCGCACGGCCGAGGCGCACTGAGTGAGATGGTTGTGCGTGTACACGTAGCGTTGTATGTACAAGTTGTATGGAGTATGATTCCCCATGCGTGGACGGCTTGGAGTGCATTGAGAGGCTGCTCCAACGCGCGCACGTTCACTTAGCAGACACGAGCACGTCACACGAGCGCCATTCATTCGTCCAGGCGTCTCGCGACGATGAGTACGTGAGTGCGTGAGAGATTCGAGCTGTTCGCTAAGATCTCCGTGCGCTGGTGCGTCTTCGACCTCGGCCTCGACCGTGGCCTCGACGTCGACTGGATGGATGATTGTGGCCAAGTGGCAAGTCGCGCTGGATGACGGAGGTCGTGGCAAGCGTGATGGGCGGCGATGTGCACGCGTGCCGGAGAAAGGGCGATGGCTGAGTGTGGCGAGCGCAGCGAATCGGGTGGAACGCGGTCGCTCAGCTGCACGTGATGGCGCATGGTGTCGCTCGATGATGAACGGAGCCCTCCGACCGCTTCCTCGGCGCTCCGTCATCTCAGAGGCGCATTGTGCGATTAGCTCGACGTCCCAGCAGCAGCAGCAACAACAGCAGCTTCACCACCGACGACACGCAGCGCCATGGAGCTCCCGCGCATCGTGCACGACGAGCTGCTGCACAAAGTCGACGAGCCGCACGACCAGCACCTCGCAGACGTGCGCCACGCAGCTGAAGTGATCGTGCCCGCTGACGCAGTCGCTGCTCAGCGCGGCGCGTCGAGCGAGCGCTCGCCGCTGCTCAAGCCGACACCGAGTGGCAACCACATCGTCGTCGTGGACGTCGACAAGGTCGAGGCGATCCTCGACGCCGAAGAGCGCGCTGCAATCGCGGCCGATGCCAAGATGAACACATGGGACATCGTCGGCGAAGAATCCGTCAAGCTCCTCTCGCTCGCAGTGCCCATGGTACGCCTGAGCTTCTGATAGTCTGAGCATCCGAGCCCTCGATGCGTGACGCACTGACCTCGTACGTATCACTACCACCCACAGATCATGGCGGCGCTGCTCGAGTTCCTGCCCGAGATGGCGCTCACGATCATGATCGGTCACGTCGACCCGAGCGAGAGCACGCGGATCCTCGCGGCGTTCAGCCTCTCGAACCTCGTGCAGATGCTGCTCGTCGCGGGGATGCTCAACGGCCTCTCGTCCGCGATCGACACGCTCTGTTCGCAAGCGTTTGGTGCGAAGCGCATGACCGAGCTCTGGCTGTTCTGCCAAGCCGGCTTCCTCATGTACGCCATCTGCATGCCGTTCATGATTGCCGCGCTCCTCTGCGGCACGCACATCCTCAAGGCGCTCGCCCAGGACCCTGCGATCTCGGACATTGCCGGCCAGTTCCTGCTCATCAACACGATGATCATCCCAGTCGGCGCCGTGTTCGCTGTCATGAAGAGCGCGCTCCAGGCGCAGAACATCGTGTTCCCATTTGTCATCTCGTCGCTCGTCGGCTGGCTCATCAGTGGCACAGTGGCGTACCTCTTGGCGTTCCACACACCACTTGGGTACTTGGGCATCGCAGTGGCAAACCCGCTGTGCTGGTTCATCAAGTCGCTCACGCTCGTGCCCGTGATCCTGAGCAACCGCGTGTTCCAAGAGTCGTGGCCCGGCTGGAAGCCGAAGGAGGCGATGGCGCTCGTGCCCAAGATCTCGAAGCTCGGCGTCTCGAGCGTGCTCATGGTGACGTTCCAGATGCTCGGGTTCTCGTTCATCTCGCTGCTCGCAGGGCTCCTGCCGAACGCAGGCGTGATGATCGCCGCAAACAGCATCTTTGCGTCCCTCATCGTGCTGTCGTTCATGCCGCTGCTCGGGATCTGCATCGGCGGCGCGATCCGCATTGGCAACGCACTTGGCGCTGGCAAAGCACGCCGCGCGGCGCTCATTGGCCGCATCGTCATGATCGGCTCTGTGTCGGTCTCGAGTGTCGGTATGCTCGTTGCAATGGTCATTGCGCCGTCGTACTCGAAAGCGTTCACGCCCGACGCGGAAGCCACGCGCGTCGCAGTCGACTTGATGCACAAAGTCCTGCCAATCATCCCGCTCCTCGGCTTTACGTTCGGTCTCCAGTCCATCTTCCGCGCCTGCGGCAAGCAGCTCCTGGCGGCCAAGTTCAACTTTGTCTGCCTGTTCGTGCTCGGTATGCCCGTCGGTCTCGTTCTCGCACTCAAGTTCCACGCCGGCCTCGCTGGGCTCTGGCTCGGGAACATGACCGGCTTGCTGATCTTCATGCTCGCTGGACTCGCGTGGCTCTACGGTCTCAGCTGGGAGAAGCTCGCGCACGAAGCGAAGCACAACACGAGTGTGCACTTTGGAAGAGCTGCTCCAGCTGCAGCGTAGACCTGGCGTGGTAGTGGTCAAGTCCACGAGAGGTGTGCATGTGATATGTGTGTAAAGAATGAAGCCACTGGCTCGCTGTCATGCTCTCAACGAGCCGTCGCGCGTCGCGCGTGGCCCTTGCGTGGTCGATTAGTACATGCCGGGCATGACAGCCAGCGCGCCGATTCGTATGACAGGTGACGGCGCTGTCGCGAGGCGTCATCATCGCCATTTTAGTGGATCCGCAGCCACTCGCAAGCTCACTTGTGGATCATCCGACACCCACGTACTAGAGCGCAGCGATGGAGTTCCCCGAGCTCGCGCACGACCGGCTGCTGCACGAGCTCGACCTGCCGCGCCAGCAGCACGTGCAGGACACGCTGCGCAAAGCGCAGAAGCAGCAGCAGCAGCTCACGCCCAGCACAAGCAGCGGCAGTCTGGCGCTCGACGAACACACGCCACTGCTGTCGCCAGCGCCATCTTCGACGACCATCAAGATCGCGGATGCGCTACTGGACATCGAAGAGCGCAACGCGCAGCATGCGGACGACCACTTGAGCGTGTGGGCGATCGTAGACGTCGAGTGGCGTCTGCTTGCGCGGCTCTCCGCGCCAATGGTGCGTGTGTGCGCTTGACCGTGGCGATGTCTATTGTATTGTGATCGATAGATCGGCTGCTTGGCTCACGTTCTCTCTCTCTCTCATGTTGCACGCCTTGTGCCAGATGATCGCTGGACTCCTTGATGTGCTCCCAGACGTCGTGCTCAGCATCATGGCTGGACACTTGAGTGAGAGCGAGAGCACGCGGTTCATCGCAGCGCTGAGTCTCTCGTCGCTCTTCCAGGTCTTCATCACTGACGCAGTCGTGAACGGCTTGTCGTCTGCGATGGACACGCTCTGCTCGCAGGCGTTTGGGGCAAACCGCACAAAGGAGCTCTGGATGTTCATCCAAGCCGGCGTGCTGCTCTACGCCATGTCGCTGCCGTTCATGGTAGCAGTGCTGCTCGCTGGCGCGCCGATCTTGCGTGCGCTTGGACAAGACCCAGCGATCGCCGAGACGGCTGGCAACATGCTCGTGTGCTACGCACTTGCGATCCCGTTCAGCATGGTGTACTCGACGATGAAGAGCGCACTGCAGGCGCAGAACATTGCGTCGCCGTTCATGCTTGCGTCGCTCGTCGCCTGGGGTGTGAGCGGCGTGAGCGCGTACGTGCTGGCGTACCACACGTCGCTCGGCGTCGTGGGCATTGCGATGTCGAATCCGATCTCATGGGGCGTGAAAGCTCTCGTGCTCGCGCCAGTGCTCGTGCGCAACCGCGTGTTTCGGCAGTCGTGGCCAGGCTGGCGCTTGAAAGAGGCGCTCGCGCTCACGCCGCAGCTCGCAGCGCTCGGACTCTCGAGTGTGCTCATGGTCATCTCGCAGATGGCTGGCTACGGCTCGATCTCGCTGCTCGCAGGCTTGCTCTCGAACGCGAGCGTCATGATCTCTGCGAACGGCATCCTCGTGTCGCTCCTCGCGCTCTCGGTCGTGCCGCTCATGTCGTTCTGCATCGCCGCTGCGATCCGCATTGGCAACGCGCTCGGCGCTGGACAAGCGCGGCGTGCGGCGCTCCTGAGTCGCGTCGTGCTCCTGAGCTCGCTCACGATCGCGCTCCTCGCAGCTGCAGTCATGGGGCTCGTCGCAACGCCGTACGCCAGCAGCTTCACTGCCGACGCTGATGCAACCCGCGAAGCCTCAGCGCTGATCCACAAGCTCTTGCCGATGGTGCCGCTGCTAGGGCTCATGCTCGGGCTCCAGGGCATCTTCCGCGCCTGCGGCAAGCAGATGCTCTGTGCGCAGTTCAACTTTGCGTTCATGTTTGTCATCGGCATGCCGCTCGGTCTGCTGCTCGCGCTGCGGTACGACGAAGGCGTGACTGGGCTCTGGATCGGCCATGCAGGCGGGCTCGCACTCTTTGTCGTCGCCGGCTTTGCGTGGCTCCAGAGTCTCAGCTGGCCGACGATGGCGCACGAAGCAAAGCACAACACGAACGTGCACATCGGGTGAAGACGACAGCGCTGCGAGCATTCTGTGCTGAATGGCGTAGAGAGTGATCCATAGATCGGCGGCCAAGCGGCGGTTCGTGCGGATGGATAGTGAGCAACAAGTTCATAGAGGAGGAATACAGTGAACGCGCGAGCAAGTCTGCCTGGATGTCTGCTGAAGTGGCTCTCTGCTGACGGCTTTCGTGCACTTGGTCGCATGTCGGTATGATGGCAATGACGCGCTCTCAGCAGAGGCACGCCTTCACGTCTGGTGGTGAAAGCTCGCCAGGTTCGCGCGTTCGGCGCTGCGCTGCGAGCGCCAGGTCGTACCAGTCGGCGTGGCGGAGCCAGTGGAGGCAGTAGCAGCCGCTGCAGACAAAGCCGGCGCAGAGTCCAAGCCAGAGTCCCGCGAGTCCCATGTCGAACTGGTACGCGAGCGTGATGCCGACTGGCATTGCGAGTGCGAGGTACGAGACAAAGTTGAGCCGCGCACCGAGCATCTGGAGCCCGCTGCCGCGGAAGATGCCTTGAACTGCTGCCGAGACGCCAGCAAAGACCTGGAACGGACACGTGAGCAGCAGGAGCTTGGACGTGAGCGCGACGACATCTGCGTTCGATGTGTACGCGTACGGGTACACGTTGCGCAGCAGCAGCATCACAAACGTCGTGAGGAGCGAGCAGAGCACTGTGAGTGCGACCGAGAGGTACGCGGCAGCACGTGCGCGCTCGGGGTCGTTTGCGCCGAGTGCGTTGCCAACGCGCACTGAGCCAGCGACGGAGATCGTGCCGTAGAAGAGCGCGCAGAGGACGCGGAAGCTCGAGTACGTCGAGTCGGCGCTGATTGCGACAGCGGCGTGCGGGAGCGAGCCGGCGAGCAGCGACGCTGCGGCGAAGCCCCAGTACTCAAACACAAACATGAGCAGGCCAGAGCCTCCGAGGCGAACGAACTCGGGCACGACGCGCAGTGCGTCGCCGAGGCGCCAGCCGGGCCACTCTTTGTGGTACAAGTGGCTCCGGCAGAAGTAGACCCCAAGCGTGAGCGTGTAGCACGCGACGAGCGCTGAGCTTGCGATCGAGCTGCCTGCGTAGCCCACTCGGGTGTGGAACATGAGGACGTAGATGAGCGCGGCGTGGACGACGTTGCCAACGAGACCGGCGTAGACCATGGGCTGGATGATGTTCTGGCCCTGTAGGATCTTGCAGAGCAGCGCGTTCACGACGTGGAACGGCAGGCTCGGGAGCATGAAGAGCACGAGGTCGCGTGCAAGGCCTGCAATGTGCGGGCGCTGCCCCATCGCCACGAGGATGTCGACGCAGAAGTAGCTCACGAGCGCCACGGGTACAAAGAGCACTGCGAAGAGCAGGATGCCGGTCTGGAAGAAGATGCCCATTTCATGGAGCTTGCCAGCGCCGTACGCTTGTGCGCAGAGTGTGTCCATCGCGGCGCCAATGGCGATGTTGACTGTGAAGCCCGTGATCATCATGAAGATGCTCGCGAGCGCCTTGGCGGCGATGTACTCGCTGCTGAGCGTCGCGCTCAAGTGGCCCGTGAGCACGCCGCTCACGAAGCCTGGGAGGAAGTCAATGACATTCGAGAGGAGCTAGTGCGCATGTGTGCACGAACGAAGGTGTCAGTCAGTGCTGAAGCAGGATGGGGGCTCGAGCGCGCACAGCAGGACGGCGCAGAGGGCGGCAGGACGCTACGGGTGGGTGCGTACCATTTGGACTGCGAGCGAGAAGAGGAAGCGCGACTCGCTCCGGAGCAACGCTTTGCGAAAGCCATAGAGCATCGCACTCTCGCTCGCGCCATCGTTCGTGTCGACGACTGTTGCTGTGATCGTGTACGTCCTCGCGATAGATGGCACGCGCTTGTGTTGCTGGAGTAGCGGTGTGTGCTCAGAGCTCGCGCGGCGACTGTGCAGTTGCTTTGCGAGCGGCTCGACGCCAGCGCGTGCAGCGGGTGCGACCGATGGCGAACGCATCGTCTTGCTGGTGCTGCTACTGCTGCGCGCGGACGGTGGCGAAACGAGCAAGCCTCGAACAAGCGCAACGAGCGTCGCGAGCTTGTTCTCGCCAAGCTGCTCGTGCTGCTGCTGCTGCTGTGGTGCTGGCGCCATTGTGTGTGTGTGTGCGCGTGTGTGTGTGAGCAGCACCACGAACGTCGCCTTGCCTCTCCTCTGCGAATGCGAGAGTGAGCTTCTCGCGCATCGTCACACCGAGGAGTAGCAGCGTGAGAAGGCTGGCTGGCGTGCCTCTTCATGCGAGCAAGCAAGCAAACAAACGCATCGTCGCCGTCGTCGTCGTCTCCACTCATGCACAAGCGGCTGCGATCTTGGGTCCCTGGCGTCAACGTGGTGCCAGCAGTCGCGCGCGAATCTTCCATGCAGCCGTCGTCTTCGGCGTCGTCTTCGGCTCCAGAAGAGAGAAGCGATGGCAATCTTCCATGTCCATTCGCTCGCGTCTACAGTAGCAACAACCGCAGCAGCAGCGAGCAAGGAGACGTCTTCATCGAGAACAGCAGCATGCTGGAGCATGCTGGAGCGGCGGCGGCTCCCACCCGTCGAGTCGTGCTGCCTGATGTGGTGTTGCGCCTTCTAGCACAGGCAGGCACTCGACCTTGAGAAGTAGTGCTTTGGAGCATCGTGTCCCAAGCTCATGCCGCGTGTCCTTTTGTCAAAGCCCAAGTCAGGACCACACATGGTCGACTAGCATCGCAACGGAGGCGACAGCAGCAGCAGCAGCAGTATGAACAGCCTATCGATTGCATCGTACAACAACACGGACGAACGCAAGGCTCCCATCACACCACATGATCACATGATGGAGCAGCCGTCGACGACTGCGTAGCCGACGGCGCTCGACGTCGTTGGCTCGTTCGCGATGAAGCTTGCGACGATCACTGGGATGTGCGTCATGCCTGGACACGCGTGCTCGAGCTCGTCGGTTGGCACGTTGCGCGCACACTCGAGGTAGCTCGCGAGGCACCGGTTGTACCGCTCCAAGACGCTCGTGTTGACAACAACAGTGAGCGCTGCTGTGTTTGCGGGCTGTTGCGCGTGCTGCTGTTGCGCAGTCGCGCTCCACTTCCACAGCTCCAGCGCGACAGGCGAGTTGAACTGTTTGCAGTACGCGCACTGCGACGATCCGTCCGGTGCAGGCGCCTCGTTGTGCTTCGCGCTCCACTCGTGCACAGCTTGGTGCATGCCTTTGAGCGTCGCGAGCGACTTCTTCGCGCTGTAGTCCACGACTGGCTGGCGCTTCTTGGCGTCCTTGCGCGTCGCGCGCGCAGACAGCGACGGTCGGTCACTGCTGTCGTTCATGGCGACATCGAACAGCACGCGCTCGTACTCGTCAAAGAACGTCGTGCCGGTGACGCTGATGTGTGCGATGCGGTCGAGGAACGCGAGGCTCGCACGTGTGCGCTCGAGCTGCTTGCGCTCGGCCTTGGTCATTGACGACGATGCAGCACGAGCATCGGGAGCAGCAGCTGTGCCAGTCGTCGCTGCGGTTGCTTCGTTAGCCATTGTGCGATGGTGTGTGTGTGCCTGCGAATGGCGAGCGTGCTTGGCGAGGCGATGACGATTGAGAAGTGCGCCGGGCGGAGCGCAGAGACCAGCGCAGCGGAGTCGACGCACCTACAATCGATATCAGGTGGCATTCGACTGTGTGTCTGCGCATGTCTTGGCAAGCGCTTTGAGCGCGGGCGACGACGAGATTGCCAGCCCAGCGCCTCATGCGAATCAAGACGAGCGACCGCCATGCGATGCGTCTCGCAACGAAGCACTAAACACTAAGCACTGTTGCGTGACGTCGAGAGGGCTCCCGATTTGGTTGTGTGCCACTCGAAACCGGTGTGCGACGCTGCGAGCAGCACCAGGTGCAGCAACAGCTTGTGCTCGTTGCTCGCTTCACATCCGCTTCGACACGCGACCGAGATCGACGACCACGAAGCGACAGAGGACTGCTAGACGCTGCACAACAAGCACAGCATGACGCAAGTGACGCAGATCCGACCGGTGTCGTCACAAACGGACAAGCTCGACGCGACGCAGCCTGAGAGTGTGGCTGCGCCAGCACACCCAGCGCCGCCGCGGCTGCCGTTCCGGGTCAAGAGCCCGCTCGTCCGCGAGTGCCTCTCCGAGTTCCTCTGCTCGTTCGTGTTCATCTCGTTCGGTCTCGGCGTGAACGCGCAAGTGATCCTGTCCAAGGCAGCAGCCGGGTCGTTCCTGAGCGTGACGCTCGGCTGGGGCGTCGCTGTCATGATGGCGATGCACGTCGGCGGCGGCGTGAGCCACAGTCACATGAACCCTGCGATCACGCTCACGCTCGCGTTCTACCGCGTGTTTCCGTGGAAGAAGGTGCCGGGGTACCTCATCTCGCAGACGCTCGGCGCGTTCACGGGCTCGCTCATGATCTACGCCATGTACTACCAGCTCATTCACCTCGCCGACCCAAAGAAGCTCTCGACGAACGTGATCTTCCACACGCATCCACACCCGCTCGTGACGAATGGAGCCGCGTTTCTGACCGAGTTCTGTGCCTCTGGACTCGTGATGATCTGTCTGCTGTCGCTGTGCGACGAGAAGAACCGCCCGACCGTCGTGCCGAGCTTCCCAGGCTGCGTCGGCTGCCTCGTCGTCGGCATCGGCATGTCGTTCTCGATGATCTCGTCGGCAGCGCTCAACCCAGCCCGCGACCTCGGCCCTCGCATCATGCTCGCACTCGTGGGCTACGAAGGCATCTTCTCGGCGCACCACTACTACTTCTGGATC
>JAASFT010000535.1:0-17620 GCA_023333885.1 Globisporangium parvum
CGCGACTCCTCTGTACGCTGCAGCGCAGCACGGCCATGTGGACGTCGTGACCGAGTTGCTGGCGCGCGGCGCGAGCGTCGATGCTGCAGACCAGGATGGAGTGACGCCTCTGCACATCGCAGCGCAGTTTGGGCACACGGAGGCCGAATATGACCATCATTCCATGCCTCAAAGGAATGATGGTCGAGTAGTACCTTGCCGATAATCGGACATATTTCCCACTATGTGTGCTTTCGAAGAAATGTACTTGTATTCACAAATGCATCATTCTCTCAAAATGCACTCTTTTCTTCGCGTAGTAAACGAGAAAGCTTTCGTCGAGACAAAAGTACGGAAATAGTTCATATTTTTGACAATGTCGACTTTTGCTCTTGTTCCTATTTGGTTCTTTGCACATGTCCTCATCTAGATTTGTACAGCGTTTTCTAAATCCATCCGGCAACTTTCTGAAACGTACAAAAAGTCCGAGGGTTTCACTGAATACCATCCGTGATGTTGTGTAGGACATGTTCCGTTCAAACATTTACTGGTTGCGAAGGCAAGTCGATTCCAAAATCTATAGTGAACGCAAGCTTATTATTCAAGAATAGTAGACTGGGCTTTACTATACTTCATAGAAGTGTGGATCGGCCTATCCACGACTCACGATGTATAGTGTAGAGCAATGGGACGACACGAGAGGAGGTTGCCAGTGAGTGATTTGGAGCTGAAGCGTGAGGCTTCGGAGATGCACTGCGACGATAGATCTCGCTCCTAACGTAAGCGCATCGAGCGCCGCAATACGTCGAGACGACGTCGTTGTACGTACGCATGAGCTCGCACGTGCTCATGCTCCTGGAGAGGGATCATTCGTAGATCATTCGTAGAGCATTGTGAGTGCTCTACATGTTCCCTTACCACAGTATATCCGATAGTGAAATATAAAAGTTGAAAATTGTTGGTTTTGAGGTTTCATGTCGTTGATTGTATAGTTTCCCAGAATTTGCCATCACTCATTCCTCATTCTTCTGTCTACCCCTTCATTGATAGACAAGTCATTTTTTATCTCGATGTACTTTATGCATTGTTGATGTAGGTTGTGATGAGGTGCAGATCATCGGACTTATCCAAGCCCCAACCGACAGACACAAGGACGGCAAGCAGGACTGCGTGCACCTAAATGTTGTGGAATCTCGATTGGATATTAGTTAGCAAACGTCTAGTGTAATCTTCTTCTCGAATCAACATGAGCAACAGTCGACACGGTGCAACTTGCGTCACATTTTGAATTGTCATTTTCATTAATTGACGCTTTCGAAGTGGCAAAGTGGCATACTGAGTTCAAGTGATTGTTAAGTCCACACGTGCGACAACAAACAATTACATCTTTTTGTCCTCAAAATACAGAATATTCGGACAATATTTGCATGGCTGCCTCACTTTCATCACTACTGCGCGTTTTTGCCTCGACACGAAGTTGCCGCCATTTTTGCCGATTGATCATGCCGTCGACAGCGCTCGTGGCAGAAGCTCCGCTTGGCGCGCCGCGCTCGCTGCATGTGCTCGAGAAGCGCGACGTGCAGCGCATCTGCAGCGGCCAGTCAGTCGTGGACCTCGCGACGGCAGTGAAAGAGCTCGTCGAGAACGCACTCGACGCCGGCGCGACGCTCATTGAAGTCAAACTCAAGGACTTTGGGAAAGAGTCGATCGAAGTGAGCGACAATGGCTCGGGCATATCGCCCGCGAACTACGCGTCGGTCGCGCGCAAGCACTACACGTCGAAGATCAGTCGCTTCGAGGACATTGAGGCCGTCACGTCGTTTGGCTTTCGGTGCGTTGTCGCTCCTGCGAGTGGCGCTGGCAACTGACAACTCACGCACGCGATTGAACAACCTGTGGACACCAGTGGCGAAGCGCTGAGCTCCATCTGCGAGCTCGTCTCGAGCTTCTCAGTCTGCACGCGCACGCGAGACGACGAGATCGGCGCATTGCTCGAGTTCGATCGGTCCGGCGCGCTCGTGCAGCAGGTGCGACGGACCATAGCCACTGCGACTGGTAGTCCATAGAGAGCCACTAAGAGAGCGGGCCACTGCTGGCGCGCATGTGTGCGTGCTGTAGACCCCGAAAGCGCGTCCAGTGGGGACAACAGTCGTCATCGACGAGCTCTTCAAGGTGCGCGTCGCTCTTGCTCTCGGGTCGTCCACGCGCCACTCGCTCACTCTCGCGCTCCGACGCCACACGCACCGCCTAGCCACTCGCAGTGCGCCACAAAGACTTTCACCGGAACATCAAGAAGCACTACGCGAAGCTCCTGAAAGTGCTTCAAGCCTACGCCGTGAGCACGTCGAACGTCAAGCTCTGCGTCTTGAACGCCAGCGGCAAGCACGCGGCGCGGCAGGTCGTGCTCTCGACGCAGGCGCAGCAGAGCATGGGCGACAACATCGCGAGTGTCTTTGGCACCAAGTTTGCGCGCACGCTCGTGGCGGTGGACATCGACTTGACGGCTGGATGCGAGCGCATTCGCGCGACGCAGCGCGCGACAGCAGCAGCGCGGCGACCACGTCGAGCGCCAAAGCGCAGTCAAAGCGACGACGGCGGCGGCGGTGGCAGTGACGACGACAATGAGCGCGACACGAGCCTGCGCGCAAGTGACGACGAGACCGACGACGCGATGAGTGCGTCGCAACTCGACAAGACGCGCCGCGTCGTGGGCTTTGTCTCGAAAGTCGGCGCTGGCGTCGGTCGGAGCGACAACGACCGGCAGTTCTTCTTCATCAACAGCCGACCGTTTGACTTGCCCAAGGTGCGTATCGCTGGCGATGCAGGAGTGTGGCCATGTCGATCGACAACAGTCCACGTCAGCGAGACTGACGCACGTGTGTGCACTGACAGGTCGCGAAGGCGCTGAACGAAGTGTGGCGGCAGTTTGAGATGAAGCAGAAGCCTGCGTGCGTGCTCAACTTCCTGCTTCCGCTCGGCGAGTACGACGTGAACGTCACGCCCGACAAGCGCGAGACGTTTCTCAAGCACGTACGTCTCGAGACGAAGTCTGAGTGCTTGGGCAATGCCTTGGGACGACTAGCGAAGACACGAGGCGAGGATGTAGCTGCTGACAGCTGCTGATGAATGGCTCGGACTCGCAGGAGCCAGAGCTCATCGAAGCGTTCAAGATCCAGCTCACGAAGCTGTACGAGCCGAGTCGTGGGACGTTCACGGTCCAGCCGCTGCTCTCGACGTTTGCGCGCGTCCCAATGAAACCTGATGCTCCAGCCACGCCGTCGCAACTCCCAGCGGCGCCAGCGCCAGAGTTGTCAACAGAGCTGCAAGCGTCAGTCGCGCCGACGCGCGATGCGAATGCAACGAGTGCACATGGCTCACAGCACTCGCTCATTCGACCGCACACGGCGGCGGCCGTATCTGAGACGTCTCGACCAGTTGCGCGGCAGCAGACAGAGCGAGGCGCTGCTCCTGCTCCGACTGCTGTGATTGTCGAAGTACTGTCGCCCAAGCGTTCGCACGCAGCAATGCGCAGTCCCATGGCCGATGATGCGCAGTCCACGTCCACGTCTTCGCCTCGTCGTCGCACGATGGACACGCCGTCGCACAGTGCGTGCTGCGCATCGTCGTCACCGTCACCATCACACGCTACGACTGAGCGCTCGAGCGCAGCGCCAGCAGTGATCGTGCAGCAACCGCGTCTCAAGAAGCCACGGACGAGTCTCGACACTGACGGCGCGAGCGGCACTGCTGCTGCTACTGCGAGTCACCAAACGCGTGACGCGCGGCGCGAGAGCCTCCAGTCGTCGTCGCTGTCGCTAGCGACAGTGTCGTCGTCATCCGAGTGGTCGTGGGCCGATCTCCTGGCGCAGCGCAAGCAGTTCTTCGCAGCCGAAGTCGCCGACGAACTCGCGCGCAGGACGCGGCAGAGTCGCCTCAAAGTCCCACCGACGTGCTCAGCAGGCGGCGACATTGACGAGACGAACGACGCCAGTGCAAGCACGAGCGAGCTCGACGTCGACAATGACGTGGCAGCTGCCGCGCTGCAGCGCGTGCTCAAGAAAGACGACTTCCTGCGCATGGAGGTGCTCGGGCAGTTCAACCTCGGCTTCATCATCGGCAAGCTCGACAACGACCTCTTCATCATTGACCAGCACGCAAGTGACGAGAAGTTCAACTTCGAGACGCTCCAGCAGACGACTGTGCTCCACCAGCAGCCGCTCGTGCGACCGCTCCCGCTTGAGCTCACAGCAGGCGAAGAGATGGTCGTGCTCGACCACATGGACGTCTTTGCGAAGAACGGCTTTACGTTCCTCGTCGATGCGGACGCGCCAGCGACGAAGAAGCTCAAGCTCCTGTCGCTGCCGTTCACCAAACAGACGCAGTTTGGCGTCGAAGGTAGCGCGCGAAGCTGTGGATGTGGATGTGGGTGCGTGCGTGTTCTTGGGGCGACTCGACTGATGCAGTGGTCGTACGTGGTAGACATTCGCGAACTCGCGTCGTTGCTCATGGACGCGCCGCTGAACGCCGCGAGCATCCGCCTGCCAAAGATCATGGCGATGTTTGCGTCGCGCGCGTGCCGGAGCTCCATCATGATCGGCACGGCGCTACACAAAGAGGAGATGATCAAGGTACGTGCGTGTCCACCGCATCCCGTGCGCTGCGTCGCTCACTCGCTGCTTGGACGTGCTCCGGCGTTCAGATCGTGCGCAACCTCTCGGGTCTCGAGCAGCCGTGGAACTGCCCGCACGGGTGCGTCTGCCGCTGGTTCATCTGCTGCTCTGCGCCATGCGCGAGCCTACGCTAACACTTACTCACATGTGTGTGTGCTGTGCTTGGCAGTCGACCGACACTGCGCCACCTCGTCGACTTGCGCCAGCTCCATGAGCAGAGCTGAGCAAGACACACACTCGAGAGCCGCTCTCGGCATCGTCGCGCTTCAATAATTATCCCACCGACAGCACCAGCTAGCTGCTCGCGTACGGCTCTGCAGTGCATTCGCGTCCTACATCTCGGTCTGCATCGTTGCCGCGGCTGCTGCAGTGCCACTAGCGCTCGAGCCGCCACCACTGCTGCTGCTGCTTGGTGAGCCAACGAGGTCGTCGCTTGCTCCTGCGGCAGCTGCTGGCAGCTGCGCGTGGTACTTGGCGCAGAGCGCGTCAAAGCGCGCGCGCACGACAGCGTCGCCGGGCACGCCGGTGTAGCTGTTGACAAACGCAATGTACTCGCGCAAGTCGGTCTCCTCTGGCGAGTGCAGCGCGCAGTCGCCACTGCACGCGCACGTGCCGCCGTACTCGACTGGCAAGTTCTCGGGGTCAACGAACTCGAGCAGCGCCTTTTGAATCTCTTTCTGGCCGCGGAGCACGTGCACGCGCTCGCGCGTCTTCGGGTTGACCAGCGGCGACACGAGCTTCCAGATGAAGTTGAACCACGACGGCGGGTGGAGAATGAAGACTTGGTAGATCCGCTCGGGGTTGTACTCGGCCACGATCTCGCCGAGCTGCTTCATGTAGTTGAACACGTCGCCGCTCACGTCGCTCATTGAGATGCCTTTGATGTCGTAGATCTTGAGCATCACGCCCTCTGGGAACGGCCGCGGGTCAACGACTTTCCAGAGGAACTCTTGCATGAGGATGTTGTGCATGACGGCGGCGTCTTCACTGACGCCGTGGGCGAGGAAGTGCTCCATCGACTTCTTCATCGACCCGAGGCGCTCGATCGAGACCGGGTGCCCGAGCTTGTCTTTCTTGTGCGTATAATGCACAAAGCTCTCTTTCATCACGTCAAAGTGCGGCGCCGGACGCAAGAAGATCGCGTCGATCGCATGCTCTTTGCGCCACGCCATGGTCTTGACGTACCGCCGCTTCGCGTCGTCGACGTCGCCGTTGCAGCCTTCGAGGAAGCGCGAGTCGAGCTCGTCGTCTGGGAGGAGCTCGCTGCTGCTGCTGCCACTGCCGTCGCCGCCGTGCTCGCTGTCACCAGCGCCGCCACTGCTGCTACTGCTACTGCTGCTGCTCTCGTCGCTCTTGCCCACGACCACTTGCGTGCACGTGACGCTAAACTTGTGGTAAAAGTGCAGCCGCTTCGTCGTTACGAGCAAGCTGATGGGCGTGTGGAAGCGCAAGAGCACGAGCACCAGCGCCACGAGCCACGCGAGGAGCTCCACCGACGTCACACGCGCGGCTTTCATCGCCCACGCCAGCGCGACGAGCGCTGCCACGAGCGACCAAAACTTGCGCCGGTGCTCTTTCGACTGCGCACTCGGTGGCACGTCGTCAGCGCGCAGCGTCACGTGCAGCACGTGGTGCTCGTTCGCAACTGCAGACGGCAACGGATCGGCTTCGACCACGTGGTCGCGCGACTTGCGGCTCGCGAGCATCTCGCGCGAGTACAGCGCCACGCCGTTTGCGTTCGGTCCGTTCACGTACAGGCGCAAGATGCTCGAGGGGTACATGTCGACGTGGAAGACGTCGCCAATGCCCGGCGCCGCGACGACAACTTGCTCTGGCAACGACGACTCGTGCTGGATCGTGACGCAGCTGATGCAGTTGTCCTCGGGCTGCGGTCCGCGCTGGAGCTTGTACATCGCGTCCTGGAACGCTCGGATCGCCTGCTTGAGCGCGACTGCGATCTCGCGGCACTGCTCCGGCGACTTGGCGCGGATGCGGAAGATCCGACCGTCGGAGCGGATCGCCGTGAGGATGCGCGGGTACTGGTCGCTCACTTCGACGTGGAGGATCTCGGTCAAGTGCACGGACGAGCGCACTTCGCCAAGCGCGGT
The DNA here is from genome assembly GCA_023333885.1 of Globisporangium parvum. Classification (NCBI taxonomy): domain Eukaryota; phylum Oomycota; class Peronosporomycetes; order Pythiales; family Pythiaceae; genus Globisporangium; species Globisporangium parvum. The sequence continues at coordinate 6,758 of JAASFT010000535.1, forward strand.
CGAGTCCTCCGTAGCTTTGAAGCAGAGCATCTCCGCAGACGTGAGCATGAACGTCCGGTCTTTCCAGATCGCGACGTTCGCGCTCATGCGGCGACTCACAAACGACCGCCCGCCCATTGTGAACGTCCCGAGGTACAGGATGTCGTCCACGGTGTTGTCCTGCTCCTCGAGCGTGCAGCTGTAGATGATGCCGTCCATGTGGCCAAAGAGCTGCGCACTGACAGTCGTCGCTGCCGAGGCAAAGCCTGACGGCGGCAACGACGACGCGCTGTACACTGGCGTGCCAGGCAGCTTGCTGTCGACTGGCACAGGCGACATGACGGTATCGTCGTCGTCCAGTGACGGACGCCCGAGCTGCGAGTTCCCGCGTGCGCGCGGACTGCGGTAGCCAGCGCGGCGCTGCACGAGCAAGCGCGTGCAGAGGTCGCACACGCGCACCTCTTTCATGATGCCGAGGTGCGGCAGCGGCACTTGGTTCTTGCTGTGCACGCCGCAGACTGCGAGGCCGCAGTTCCGGCAGTGGTGCTACAGACACCGCAGCACAGGCATCACGTTAGTACGCCACCACGCGCACACATGCATCGCGCTAGTCAGCACCAGTCGCAGTCAGCAGTAGCACCACTCACACGAAGACGCAGGAGCCGCAGCGCGACATTGCACACGTGGCACTTGGACTCGGTATGGGGCTCTGGCGCAGCAGCCCCAGCAGCTCCTTCTGGTAGACTCTCTGCGCTCTTGTCGCCGTCGCTGAGCGCTCGAAAGTGCGCGAAGAACTGCGCCTTGCGCTTCGCCCACTCGGTCGCGAGCTCGGGCTGGCCGTCGTCGCTGCCAGTGCCGCTGTCTGCGCGGCCGAGCAGCGGTGCTGATGACGACAACGAGCTCGCAGTCGCTACTGCACTTCCGTCCGCGTGCGAGGCGCGCACGAGCTGCGGCATGTGCGCAAAGTCGAGCGTCTGCGCCTCGCGCACACCCATCACTGCTGATTGACGAGTGTGTGTGTTTGTGTGTATGTGTGTGCTGCAGGCGTTCGCGCACGGAGCGAGCGAGCCAGTCGCTCTGACAGTCAGTCAGTCGCTCTGGCAGTCAGTCGACGGATCGAGAGCCCGTGTCGCGTCGTCGAGCGTTCGTCGACGCCGAGCGCGCTCCTCAGCAGCAGCAGCACTCGAGCAGCTCCGACTGCGCGAGACTCGAATCGAAAATGCTGCAGCCGATTGCGCCAGTGTGCGATGGCACTCAATAGAGCGCGCTCTGTGTGCAGATAGACCGCTCAACACTGCACGATTCATTGTCCGAGGATTTCGCGAGCAACGAGCGAAAACGCGCGATTGTTGCAGCGATTTTGAAAGGTCATCGAGTGCTGCTATTGCCGCGCTCGCCTGCACTCGTGTGTGTCCCACGCCCAGCTCGCTGGCTCCATCATCTGCCGCCTCAGTGCCGATTACTCTTCACGCTCGCTTGCTCGCTGCTGCTCCTTGCTTGGCGTGGTGGCTGTGGTGGCTTCTACTGGTGCTACAAGGCGTACATCATGCACCTGCGTTCTTCTTCGTGACGTCTTCGTTGAGCGCACGCACCCATTCGACAGAGCGGCGCTCACTTTTCTATGGCGCGAATCTTTCTCGTTCTCGGTCGAGAGGCGAGCGATGAGGAGCATGACGATGAGCTTGATGAGCTTGATGAGCTTGATGGAAGGACATTCCATGCGTGGCGCACGACTCGAGCCGCCTCTTTCGAGCGCCAGCTCACGCGCAGCAGCTCTTCTTGCTCGTGTCATGGTACTGCGTCGCACTCGGCTACTCCTTGCCATCCGCTTCGCCATCGCAGCAGCGGCAGCAGAGTCTAGTTCCATTTCCAAGTCAAACGGCATCCGAGCCACATCGACGACAGAGTTGGCGCCTTGCGAACGCAGCATAAGAGGTGCGCGTTCATGTGCTACGCGCTCGGTTGGTTGGGTCGACGGTCATGCTGCTGCGCATGCAGGTCGACTCGAGAGGTTGAAGACTGCGCTGGCGGCTTGAGCGCGACTTGGTACAACCGAGGTAGATCAAGCAAGTTCGAACGAGGTCGAGCGAGCACGAAGTCCACAGTCGCATCGCGAATCAAGTATCTCCCATCGTGCTTTGAGTTTGCTGGTGCTTCGAGTCAACTTGAGAGGTTGATGAGACGGCCGTCGTCTGAGCGAGTTGCAAGCTGTCGCGACGGCCTCTGAGAGTGAGACTGGTGTTGCCGAGTCAGTGACACTGTCGCTGAAGAGGCAATCGTTGTTGAAAGACCTGTGAGGCGAGGTGAGGCGTGAAAGAACTTCGTTCGCGCGCTGTCGGCGCAGCGAGTTTGCTTCTGGAGTTTGCCCGGATCGTGCGTCGTCGGTTGAGAGGAGTTTGGCTCTGGCTTTGATGAACGCGAAGCATTCGCACACCAACACGACTGCCTTGCGCTGGAAGACCAGAGGCAAGCGCTTCATTATCATCTGCTTCATCAGCAGCAGACTAGCTCGCTATACACAGTGCGTATTTGCAGGACGGCCTCGTTCAGATCACTTGATCTGTCCGTCTCCGCTCGCTTGCTCTTCAAGCGAGCTTCTTGACAGCCGCCGCGCTGCCATTGTCGACGACCTGCACGAGGTTCAAGAAGGCAAAGCACACTTGGCGCAGCGATCTACCCGTCCACGCTTGAGCAGTCGGCGCACGCAGCTGCACCATGAGCGGTGCGCAAAGCCACGGCAGTATCTCGCAGCACTGGTCGGTGGACACGATCTTCTTGTCGTACTTCATCGCCATCTCCGGCAGCTACTGCAGTACGTCGGCATCTGCCGTCTGTCGGATTGTAGTGATGGCGCTGTCGAAGGTGTCGTGCAAATGTCTACGCCGCTCACATGCTGATGTTGGACTGACGCTTGCCACTAGCGATCCAACTCATGGAGCAGTGGCGCATGCAAGAGTCCAAGGCGAAGATGCTGTTCTTGCTCGCGCTCTCGTCGCTCGCGCTCGGCGGCTGCGGCATCTGGTCCATGCATTTTACAGGCATGAATGCGCTCGACATGCGCCTCGACGACGGCACGCTGCTCGAAGTGAACTTTGAGGCTGGCATGACGGTCATCTCGTTCACCTTCCCAGTTGTCGGCGTCTTCATCGGACTCAAGATCGCGTCGGCCGACCCGTTCTTCCTCGAAGTCGAGCAGTCTCGCCGCAAAGCGATCTTGGTGCGTAGCACTGAAGAGTTGCGCAACGAGCGAGTCCGAGAGTGCTTGCACTGGTCTTGGCTGCGAGTTCTCGCGACTTGTGTGACTCACTGCATCTCCTTCGTCGACTTCATCTGCTGCTTGGTTGCTCGATGCACTGCAGGCAGAAGGGCTCAAGGGGATGTCGATGGATGCCGTCGTGAAGCGCAGCCAAGTCGGCAAGAAGATCAAGTTCATCGCGCTGTTCTCGCGGCTGTGGCACATCGCAGGCGGCGGACTGTTTGCCGCACTTGGCGTGCTCGGGATGCACTACTTCGGCATGCTCGCACAGCGCACGAACGCCAACACGCACTGGAGTGGCGGCATCATCGTGCTCTCGTCCATCGTCGCGTTCGTGACTGCGAACGCTGCGTTCTGGATCCTCTTCCGCGCACTCACGTTCTGGCCGCAGTACGAGAGTCTTCGCATCGGTAGTGCGCTCACCATGGGCCTCGCGGTCTGCGACACGCACTACGTCGGCATGGGCGCCGCGTCGTGCGAGTACTCGGAGGAGAACTACGCCGACACGTCGCGTTTTGTCTTTCGCGGTCGCTATGCCGCCAAAGTCGCGTCGCACGGGTCGCTGCTTGCGTGCTACTGGATGTCGACGTTCGCCGTCGTGACGTCGCTGCGCAAGCAAGTACTCGCGAACTCGCAGGCTTCTACAAAGCGCCGAGCATCTCATGTGCCAGAGAACCCATCCGAGGCGTCGAATCGCTTCAAGAGCATGAACAACAGCGTTCATCCGGCACCAGGTGGCGCGTCGAAGACCGGGCCGACCTTGGCGCCATCTCCAACGAAGCAGGCGTCAGCGAAGGTGAACGGCCCAATTATGGCAGTTCCGGTGGCATCTTTCTCGGTCTCGACGCACGCAAGTCACTAGCGCTTGAGGTCTTCGCGCCTGCAACGTTGCGCTCACGCTCGCGCCAGCTCGAAAGTGGAGAGACTGCGAAACACGCGCTGGCAGCTCGGAGCGCTGTCTCATCTCATGATGAACCTGTGCGCGTTCTCCGGCCGCCCAGAGCGGTTGCTGGGTGCGAGTAGCTAGCTGTTCTCTCGCCCCCAAGAGTTTGCACAAGCGTAGCGCGTCCCGAGCAACCGAACAGCAGCGCGGCCGATTCCAGAGACACCAGCACAGGAGATCCAAATCGTTGCCCGACTCGGCCACATCGTCGCTGGTGGTGTGGCCACAACAGCGGCTGCTGTCGGCATGTACTGCGCTGAGACGGCAGCACGACGGACGAAAGTCTCGATCGAAGACGCAGTCAACGCGTCGTTGAGCGTTGCAGCCGTCGTGTCTGTCGCAATCACTGCGCTGCTCTGGGTCATTGTCCGGCGAGTATGAACTCATGGAGTTGCTTGTGATACATGTGCGTCGTCACTGACGCGCTCGCCCTGCGTCTGCGCAGGCTGTGTACTGTCGAGCATACGAGATCCTCGAATACTTGAGCGCTACTGTCTTTGGTGGCGTCACCATTGCCGCACACTACATAGCCACGAGCACAGCGCGTTACGAACTCACCGACGCCTCGCCTGCACACACCACTGCTACGATTCTCGAAGGCATGCACACATCGGGGATCGCGTCCCACACCTCGCTGCTCTTTTGCTACTGGAGCACAACGTACGTACGCGTTCATTCGGAGTGCAAGTGCAATCGGAGGATGGTCGACACTGTCGTCGAAGCGCTCGCGATCTGGTATCACGTCGGTTCGGGTCGCGCCAGACGCGCTCGTCAGAGCAATAGATCTGTGCGCGAGCAGCATCACTGACCGCAGCGCTTGTCCGCAGCAGGATCACGAATGCGAATGGATAGCTAACATTGGACTTGATTGGTGTACTCAGGAGCATGGCTGCGCGTCTCAATGCAATCGTCGTGCTTGTGCGGACTCGCTTGAGGCCGAGCGTGCTTCGTAAGCGACTTGCTTACTTCGGACGATAGGTTCACATCAGCTAAGCTAAATGAAGAAGATACTTCTCGTTCTGATCGGAGGACCAGTACATCCACTCGGGACCGCCCGTCAAAGCTCTGAGTTCATTCGTCCTCAATCTCGAAGCGTACGGCGTGGGACGAGCGATCATGCCACCGCTCTCGAATGCCACTTACCATTGCCAGTCAGCGTCAGTCTCAAGCGACGAGCGTCGAGTCCACCCCATCTCCGCTCACAATGAGTGCACTCCACCCAGGCATGCCGATTCACCAGCACATGTCGGCGTCCAAAGTGCTCCTCTCGTACCTCATCTCGGTCACTGGAAGCTACTGCAGTACGTACTCGCTGGCGGGGGGGGGTACATGCACTGCAGTTGTGGAGCTCACGTGCTCATGCAGTCACGTGCTCATGTACTCATGTACTCATGTGCTCACATGCTTGTGTTTGCGCTTGCAATACACGATGTGTGTGCTTCCTTGCACACACGTTCATAGCCATCCAGCTGATGGAGCAGTGGCGCCGCGTCGACGGCCGCACCAAGACGACCATGCTCCTGCTGTCCGCAGTCACGCTCGGCGGCTGCGGCATCTGGTGCACGCACTTCACGGGCATGACGGCGCTCTCGCTCACGCTCGACGACGGCACGCTCTTGGTCGTGGACTTTGAGGTCGGGCTCACGATCGTCTCGCTCATATTTCCGATCGTCGGCGTCTTCATCGGACTCAAGGTGGCGTCCAAGGACCCGTACTTCCTCGAGGTCGAGCAGAGTCGGCGCAAAGACATGCTGGTACGGTAGTGATGCTGGAGTGATGGATTGATTGGCGGATTGGCGGATTGGCAGATTGGCAGAGTGGCGAAGCGCGTGGATGGATGGATGTGTGAGCGAGTGGAGTGAAGTCGTGGGACGGGAGTGATGGTGATTGAAGTGTGGAGTGGCTGGGGTGTCCGTGACTGGAGTGACCATGAGTGGAGTGGCACCGACATCCCCCAGTCTTGGTCTTGATCGGGATCTTGATCTTGATCTGGGTGTATGTCTGCCTCTGCATCTGCCTCTGCGGTCGTAGCTGACGCTGTGTCGCCTGACACGGTGGACTGGCAGTCACTCTCAATGTGTTTGTCTGGATCGGCGTGTGCGCATGCTTGCTTGCTCGTGTCGTGTCGATGTCTCAGTGTCGTGGTGATACCTCGGCGATGTCTTGGTGGTATCGTGCTCACGCCAGGACGGCGTCTTGGCGCATCTCGACTGCGCCGATGCGTCTGCTGATGCAACTGCGCTGCGTGTGTGCATCAGGTCGCCAACTTGCAGAAAGTCAAGATGTCTGTGGCGGTGAAGAAGGACCGCGTGGGGCGCCAGATCAAGGTTGGTCGAGTGCGAACTCAACGTCCTCGCCTTGTGCTGCGCACGTAACACTTCGCGGCTCCATGCTCGTACTTGCAGCGTCGTCCGGAGTGACGGCGGTGGTCACGACGGCAGCGGTCGCTGCAGTGTGGTGATGTCGCTGTCTGTGTGCTTGAGGCTCACATTTGCGTTGCTTGCTTGTGCGCGTGCCACAGATCCTGGCGCTGTTCTCGCGGCTCGGACGCATCGTGATCGGCGGCGCACTCGCCGCGCTCGGCGTCCTCGGCATGCACTACCTCGGCATGCTCGCGCAGCGCACGAACGCCGACATGACGCTGCGTGGCGAGATCGTCGCGGTCTCGGTCGTCGTCGCGTTCGTGACTGCGAACGCCGCGTTCTGGATCCTCTTCCGCGCACTCACGTTCCTGCCCAACAACGAAACGCTCCGGCTCGCCAGCGCGCTCATCATGGGCCTCGCGGTCTGCGGCACGCACTACAGTGGCATGGGCGCCGCGTCGTACACGGTCTCGGGCGAAAACTACGCCAAGACGTCCAGATTCATCATGCGTGGCAGCGACGCTGCGCTCGGCGCCTCGCACGGCGCACTGCTACTCTGCTACTGGTTCCTCAGCTTCAGCGTCGTGCGCATCGCGCGCAAGCGAGAGCTCCAGGGCGTCGGACGCGGCACGACGCACCACGACTCGGCAGGCAGGACCGGTGTCGCGATGTCACATGAGACAACAGCGCCGCCTGTTACGCACATGACGTCGACAGCCAGTAGCACGAAGAAGATCGAGGTGATCCAGCAGCAGTCGTCGCTCAAGAACGGCGCGCACAAGGTGTACATTGCGCCAGACGCGTCCGAGTCTTGAGCGGACGTTCGAGTGCTCTGAGCGCAGACACAAGCGTGAGCACAAGCAACAGCGACGCGCCACGAGAGCACCAAGCACGCTGCGCTTACACGTCTTGCAGGCAGGCAGACAGACATCAAAGCGCATTCACGTTACTTCCTATCGTCGCAGTGCCGCTCTCGTGCGGGACTGTAGAGCACCTGTATGTGAGAGCTCTTCCGCAGTTAGTACTTGCGCACAGCGCCGATCGTTGCGCCAATGATCACACCGATCGCGGCGATGACCGTGTAGAGCGCGAGGTGGTTCGCGCTCGCAAACGTGCCCGAGATCGTGTGCGTGACCTTTGCGAGCCCGTGCTCCTTGTTGTACGACTTGAGGAGCTGGTACGCGTAGTAGTGCGCACCGCGCTCCCCGAGGTCCTCCGTGAGCACGAGGTAGATTGGCACGGCCTTGATCGCTGGGCTCACGCGGCCCTTGTCAAACGCGGCCTTGAGGAAGGTGTCCTTCTTCGTGAAGTAGTCGAGGTTCTTCGGTGCGAGACCGCCCGTGATGTAGAACCCGCCGCGCGGGAGGTACTTGAGCATCGCATTGCCAGCTTCACGGCCGTACGCACTGTGCGTGTGTGTAGAGAGAGAGATCGCGAGCGACAGTCAGTCCATTGAGCACGATACCAGGCTCCCAGGCGCATCAGCCAGCCAGAGAGACAGCCAAACAGATCGACGTACGCGACAAAGATCTCCATCGCCTGGTTGCACAGCTCGTCGGTCTTTGCGTGGTCACCCACGACCTTGCCCTGGAGCGACTTGGCGCTCGCAAACTCCTCTTGGACCTTCGGGTTCGCCTTCTCTGGGAACTTCTTTGCGAGGAACTCGTAGATCGTCGCGAGACCAGGACCGCTGATGATGCGCTCGACCGAGAAGCGCGACTGGCAACCGAGCTGTTGGCATCCAGCCAATGCGCGTCTGTCAGCCAATGCATCCTACACTCGCACGCCAAGACTGCCAGACGCAAGCGCACAGCACCAGACGACGCACCTTCTTCTTGATGTCTTCGTAGATCTCAATCTCGAGCTTGTTCGCCGGAGCAAAGTCCGTGTGGCCGCCTTCGCACGCAAAGCACGAGTACTGGCCGTCGTTGCCAGCCGTGAGGTAGCACTCACCGAGACCCGTGCCGGCGCCGATCGTTGCAATCGGTGCACCTTCCTCCTTTGGGGCGTCGTTCAGCACGATGTACTCGTGCGGCTTGAGCGTGAGGAGACCGTAGCCCATGGCAGCAAAGTCGTTGATGAGCCGCACAGTCTTGATCCCGAGCTCGCGCTCAAGACTTGGGCCGTTGATCTTCCACCCAAACTTGATGTTTGTGAACCTGCAGCGCGCGCGTGCGAGAGTGGAGCAAGAGTGCGTGAGTCCAGTGATCCATGAGCAGTAGCTGCCCATAGAGATAGACAGCCAGACAGCCAGACAGTAGAGCAGGCGAGCAAGAGCGACGACGTACTCGACCGTGTTGTCGAGAATCGGACCGGCGCACGCGAGCACGCAAGCGACTGGCACGCGGCCGTTCAAGTTGGCTTCTTTCATGAACAGGTGGCACACTTCCGAGAAGCTCGAGTGGTTCTCATTGTGGTACTTCTTTGCAAACGTGATCTCGCCCGGTGCGACGTTCCCTACGCGATCCACAAGATCGCAGGATGTGTGTGAGCTCATGGCGCTGGCGCATGAATGAATGGATGGATGGATGGATGCAGCAGCCGCGGACCAATGCAAGCGACGCGAGGAGCAATGGCAAACGTACCCTTGAACTCCTTCGAGCCGTGCGGAATGAGCCAGAGCGAGAGGCGCGTGTTGGTGCCGCCGCAGTCGCCCGAGATGATGAGGTCGCCACTGCAGAGATCGATCGATCGATCGATGGGAGTGAGTGAGTATCCTTGCCACCCACACACATCACGCACGGCGCTAGTGGAGCACGACGACGTACGTCATGGTTGGCTGCTGGTGCTGGAGGTCGGTGCGCGTGGTGCTTGGTGTGCGAAATTGCGAATGAGGGAGCTCCACGAAGAGGGCAAGACGCGCAGGCAGGCGGCGAGGTCGTGTGCGTGGGCAAGCTCAACAGAGGAATCAAGTGCCTTCAAGCGGAGATGCGAGGATTCGAATCGTGCTCTACAATGCGTTGTATCTGTGTCGAGTCGCAGCATAGAGGGATTGCGCAACGCCGACCCTCTCGATGTTGCATTCGACGAAGCGCGCTTTACCGCGCTTTGACTTGCGACTGTATGGACTCGCGGGACTTGGATTGTCGCACGAGACGATCCGAGCGTGACGAAATGCCCTCGCTATCTGCGAGACATAGCGTGGCCAAGTGCCCAGGCGCTGGTTCTATGGGCCATACAAACGCGCAGTCTGTGAACAGCTGTCTTGCTTCAGGAATTATTCAGTTGCGAGCTAAAAGAGTGCCGAGCCGGGCTGACCTTCAGTATCCGGCTTGTGACTTGTGTTCATTGTCGATCTGGTTTTGCCTGTATACAAATATGCGGATCCAGTCGTCACAATACCCAATGGCTGAACATTGACCTCTGCATGGAACATCCTGCCACTTGAAATCGACCGACTTGAGACCAAAGGACGCTCGCATCAACGAGGTGTTCGCTCGCTCGCTCGCTCACGAGGCGGACTGGACCGGACCGGACACTCTCGAGACAGCATCCACCCATCAGCATCAGCATCAGCGCGAGAGCGAGAGCGCGTGCTTGTGTCCGCACTCGCTCTCGTGCGCGGCGTCTCCAGCCAACTCACCTCTAGCCCAGCAGGCAGCAGTGACGACCCACGAGAGAATCACGGGCGAGCCGGACGCAATGCTGCTCCTGCACAGCTGCTGCAGTTGCTGTCTCGAGGCGTCTGCTCGAAGCGCCGACAGCAGCGCGAGCGGCAGGACACGCGCGCCGCCCGCGTCCAAGCCCAAGCAGCCAGCTGCTGTGATCCAGGTCAAGCCGATCGCGGTCAAGCCTGTGCGGCAGTGAAGGCTCGAGCACGTTGAAGTGGTGCCAGGCAGCGTGTCTCTGTGCGCTCCGATTCCCGCGATGACATGCGACCTCGCTGGAGACGATCGATGCCAGCGCAGCGCGAACGTAGATAGACACTAGGAGCATTGGAGCGAGCAGCAGCGCAGCGCGTAGCGTTCGATGCACATGAGCAGAGCGCGAGTGCAGTCTCACGATCGGAAGTGCGCTGGGAAGAAATCCACATTGAGCCAATTGGCGCAACATAAACACCGGCACCACGAAGGAATCGACTCAATGACGGCAAGCGGACCGACTGCCTGCGTGCGCTGATGCGAGTGAGTGAGCGCACTGCTCGTAGTGCTGCCGAAAGGCACGGTTGATCACATACAGAACTTGCTTGCACGCCCACGTCGCGCTCATTGAGCCGCTCGCAGTCGTCACTGGTCGAGCCAGCGATCGGTTCTTGCTCATTCTCGACAGTGTCGATCGCACGGACACTCTAGACGACGACGTCGGAGCCACGCACAAGGACG
>JAASFT010000536.1:0-17490 GCA_023333885.1 Globisporangium parvum
CAGCAACAGCATCATGGCGTCGTCAAGCAGCTCAAGCCACGCCGAGACGGGCTTTGAGCTCCCGCGAGAGCTCGAGCGCACGCTGCACGAGCGCGTGTTGCGTACTGCGCGCGAGCGCCAGCGCACAGCGTTTCGTCCTGGTGCGTTTGAGCAGTGGCAGCGCCACTTTGAGTTTCGAGTTACAGTGATGTGCTTCTTGCCACACAATGAGAGCTGGTTGAGAGCGCTCGCCTTCGGTATGTCGTATATCGAGCTGGTCGATCTGGTGCGCGCGTCGCGAGTGTCTGCTCTGCGTGCCGCTACTCCTCGGTGTCGGCGCCTGGGTCTGTCAGCTCGGACGCAGTGCTGGCCTTGAGCAAGCGTTCTCGTACCGTCAGCAGATTTGGGTTTCGCAGACTTGTCCGACGACGACAGTGGAGTTCTCCGATGGCGGATGCTCGAGTCGCGCATGATGCCGACGGCGACGGGGGCCATTTCGCCTTGAGCAGACACCGCTGCGTGGCTCCACAACAGCCGCGCCTCGCCTCGCTCTGCGCGCTGTCCATGGCAGCACACTCTGCGACCTCCCTCCTCTCCACACACAAGCGATCGCTCGAGCAATGGCACGCACAAGGTACGCTCATGTGTCTTACATCATTGCGTGGCACTCGAGCTCGGGACGCTATCACTGACTGCTGTGGGTGCGACGTATGTATGTATGTATGTATGTATCGATCGATGCGTGCACCAAGTACAGTCGTGCCCGAGATGCTACGAGCGGAGCAAGCAGTACCAGCACTAGGCAAACTCGCCTGCAGAAGCTCATAGAGGCGAAGCAGAGTCGCCGCAACCGGCGCTTCACGCCAGTGACGCGCCAGCTCTGTCTGCAGCACCACGCCTGCGGCTTTGGGTACAAGAAGATCTCGAAAGCGACTGGCATTCCGATCTCGACGATCAAGTACCACGTGCGCAAAGAGCGCGACGCAGCGAACTCACCACCGGGTGCACACGCCGGTGCTGCGGATGCTGCTGCCAGTGCGCCATCGAACGACAACGCGCCTCTTGCGTGCACGACTGCCACTTACAGTGCGCCACATGGCCAGTGCAGCTCGTTTGACCGCAGCGCCGCGCTCGTATCGATGCTCCACGCTGTCCACAGCGTGATCAAGAAGAACGTCTACGCGTTTGCACGCGCGCTGCAGCACGACACCCACGGCGCACCGAGCTTGATGCGCTCGGCCGATCCGCACTTGCTCACGCTCGCACTCGGTATGCTCGTGCAGGACGAGTACGCTGAGCATCCGGACATTGCTGCGCTCGCCACGCTCTTGCGCCAGCGACTCGTCAACGCGCAGGACTTTGTACGCGCCGCACTCTCGCTCTGCTACGCTGCTCTTGTAAGCGCACCAGCCACAGCTGCAGCGCTTGGCGCAACGAGTGCTAGCGCCAGCTCCTCCACACCAGCTCCACCACCAACGACGTACTGGGAGTGCCCAGTGTGCACCAAGCGCCTCGTGCACACTGGCAAGAGCGCGCACCAAGCGCGGTGCCTCGCCAAGTGCAGCGTCGCGCTCTCACACGAGCAGCTCCACGCTGCGCGCAGTGCTGCGGCTGCTGCAGCGGCACAGAGCAGCGCGCCGGAAGAGCTCGAGAGCTCTGTCAAGAGCGCACTCGCACTCAAAGCAGACGACAAGTACCGCCAAGTGCGCTACATGCAGCTCGTTGTTGCAGCGAACGTCGCGCTGCAGCAGGCTCTTGACGCAGTACCCGCTGCGATCCTCGCGTCGCGCGAGCTCTGGTGCACTGTGCAAGCAGGACCGAACCCAGTCGTTGCAGCGCTTGCGCTCGTGTCGCTTGCACTGACGCTGCAGAGCAGTGGCGCAGACGCCCAGAGACAGCGCACGCAGCAGGAGCAGACAGCAGTGCGCGTGCGTCAGTGCGCAAACGAGCTCGCTCGCTCGCTCACAGAGCAGATTGCAGCAGTCGACGCTGTGACCGCGCGCTGTGTCGCTGCTCGCAGCAACGAGTGTGTGCAGCAGTCGCCAGGACCTGCCGCGCCACCGCGCTGCACGTGCCACCGCGTGCGCATCTCGGCGCTGATCCACAGTTGAGCGAGTGAGCATGCGCATGGTGGAGCAGTCAAACGCATTGGATGCATCCATGTGGAGCAGTCGAGAGGACATCAAAGTTGTGTGTGTCATGCATTGTGGCTTCAATCTCCAATCGCTTTCGTTGCTCACATACAAATAGGCTAGTAAACGTGCGAAACGTGAGCGAAAGTGTCGCTCACGCATCTCACATACAATTTGCAAGTCAAGAGCGAGAGCTGACGTTGCGCACCTCAAGCGATGTGCGCTCGAAACGACGCTTGGGCTCGAGTCGCACATGCACATGATGGAGACAGAGCGCAACCGCGAGAGCGCAATGGCGGAGACGCCGCGCGGCAGTGGCGCGCTCACAGGCGACGTCATCATGGCGCGTCTTGGCGTCTACGACCTCGTGAGCACAAAAGAGGTCGGTTTGTGCGTCTTCATAGCCAGGTGCTGGAGCGCACTCTTGGCACGAATGCTCACACTGCCGCACACATGTGCTACGTGTGCATCTGCATCAGCTCATTTTGCGCGACGAAGAACTCACGCACGTGGACGAGCGCTGCGCGCAGGCGCTCGCGTCGCTCGAGATCCTCTCGCTCTCGCACAACCGCCTCACGTCGCTCGAGCACTTTGAGCACTTTACAAATCTCATCGAGGTGCGTCTCGTCATGTCCTCGCACTGGCGTCGGAGCTTCATCGTCCACGGCGTGTAGCTCACGTGCTCACGCTCTTGCTCGCTCGTGACGCTCGCTACAGCTCAACCTCAACTTTAACCAGATCACGTCGCTCGCAAGCCTCCAGGCACGCGCTGCGCTGCTCTGCTCGCTCCAGCGCATCGTGTCGTACTCACATGCGCACTCACGCTCGCATACATTCACTTGCTCTCTCGACAGTGCGCTGGGCTCGAGAAGCTCTTTGTCGCGAACAACAGAGTACGGCATTGCGCTAGCGCGCTCTTGCCTACAAGCGCGTCTCACAGGATGCACGTGCTGTACTGCGCACGCAGGTCTCGGACATTGCGTCCTTGCGCACATTCCAGAAGCTCAACACGCTCTCGCTCTACGGGAACCAGATCACGGACCTCGACGCTGCGCTGCACACGTGTCGCGCTTTCCCAAAGGTGCGCGCCGGACGTACACACGCGATGTTCGTTGCTTGCGCACTTGGCGATTGACTGACGCCGCTTGCGTCCGGTGTCACGTGCTGTCAACTACAGCTCCGCTCGCTCGATCTCGGCGGGAACCCGTGCTCGCGCGCGTCCGAAGGCTACAAGTTCCAAGTCGTGCGCGTGCTCCCGCGACTCAAGACGCTCGATGGCGACCAGATCACACAGCTCGACAAAGACTTGTCGGAGGACTTTGCTGTGCACGGACGCAGTGGCAATGACCGAAGCAAGCAGCAGACAAGTAGTGCTCTGCGACGCGAGCTCCGCCCATTCACTGCGCCAGCAAGTGGTGCGACCGACCGACTGCGCCACAGTCGCTGGGACGCACCGACGCCGAAAGGTGCGTTTGTGTAACGCGTCCTACTGGCCGACTAGCCCAGCGACGTAGACGTAGCTGAGCCCTTGGCACGCACTGCTGCATGGCGCGTCACCAGCGTTCGATCCGTTCGCGAGCAAGGACATGCCAAAAGGGAACGTGCGGCTCTTTCGCGACGACTTTTTCAACAACCACCCGATCTTGCTCGAGTACCTCGTCGAAGACGCGCAGGACGCGTCGCCGCTCGATGGCACTGGTGTCGTGAGCCAGACGCGCGCCAAGTTTCACGACTGCAGCGCCGATAACAATGGCGACAGTGATGAAGACGGTAGTGAACGCGAGAGCGCATCATCTGGCGGCTTTGTCGGCAAGATGCGCCATGCGAACCCACTTCGCAGTGCAGACGGCGACCTGGACGAGCCGACTGGCGCGAGTAGCAGCAGTAGCAAACCAGACAGTGACAGTGTGCCAGTGCGACCAACGACTGCGTCGTCGATGTCGAGTGTCCAGACGTCGCACTTTAGCATCGACCCGTCGGACCCAAAGACAACGATCCGGAAGCTGCTCAAGCACATTGAGATCCTCATGGTGCGCTGACGATTGAGCGCGACGCTGTCTGCCTGCCGGCTGGCTTGGCACCATCGTCTCGAGTCTGTCGGCACTCATGTCTACTGCTGCTGCTCTCGCTCTCCCTATCGCTCACTGCTTGCTACTGCTGCTGGTGGCGCAGGAGACGATCTCGAGTCAGAAGAACCGAGCGATGGACGCGTGCAGCGCTGCGCTCCTTGAAGAGACCGCGCGCTTGCAGATCGAGAACAACAACATCCCGATCCTCCAGGAGCAGATCGCCGAGCTCAAGAAGCAGCTCGCAGCTAGCTCTGGCTCGTCGCGCAGCAGCGTGGCTGAGATGAAGCGCGTGAAAGAGTTCGAGGTGCGTCCGAGTGCGATGTGAGTACTACGAGCGAGTCGTTCGCACTGATCGCTTGTTGTCGTGCCGTCTATAGAACGAGAACGCAGCGCTGAAGCGAGAGAACGCGCGACTGAAGCAAGCGGTGCTTGCGAGCAGCGCGAGTCCCACTGCGTCGATCCTCGTCGACACAGAGACGCCTCGGAGCGAATGCGCTGGTCGCGACAACACTGAGCACGAAGCAAATGGCTTTGCTCCAAAGCGCTTGGCGGCAAGCGAGGTACGCGACCGCTTGTCCATCGCGTTGTGGCCTTCCGAGACGCGCAACAGAGAGCTAACCTTGCGCGCGCATGTATCACCAAGCTGCTCGATGAGTCGGCGGCGATCGACGTGGAGCTGACGGAGCTGATTCTCCAGAACGAGGTGTCGCTCGAGCTCATTCGCAACGTACGTCCTGCGTCGGCTCGTGTGTGGGATGGCGCTGCCGCCATCTCACACTCGCGCGCTGTTGGCACTGCGTGTCGCCCATGCCACACATGCACGCACTGCTCGTACAGGAGATCAAGAACACGAAGAAAGAGTGGGAAGTGCAGCTCCAGCACGCGAAAGAGAGCGCACGAGCGCGTCCGTCGACATCTCTCGGTCTGCCCTCGACGTCTCAGCTCGACAGCGTGGCAGGCGGTCGCGTGAGTGGACCAAGCGCTGCAGTTGCGAACTCCACGAGCAAGCTCGCAAGCTCTGGTACAACACCTCGCTGGCTGCCTCGGCCGCACACACACACACGCCTTGGGCTTTGCGGGCAACGTCCTGACGCGTATCCTCATCGCATGGTCTCGTAGGCTCGAGCGCGCGGTCGCGACTGCTCCACACATCTGCAGGCTTTCGCACGAGCGGCCCCGAAGAGCACTTGCTCCGACAAACCGTCGCTGTCCATCCGCTCACGGCGACGCCAAGCACCACCAACGCACCAGCAGCAGACATCCTCACACTGTGAGCAGCGCCACGAAGACGATCCACAGTGTGTGCGTGTGTGTCTCTCTCTCTCGTTCTGCAGCACATGCAGCGCTCACGAGCCCTTGTCACACGACGCACGAGCGAGCGAGACGCACACGAAAGAGCGAGAGCGATGAGCAAAATACACCTGCTGGCCACTGTGTTGCGGACGTGGGTCGGTCGGTTCGGTTCGGTTCGGTTCGTTGGTTCGTACTATTAAGAGGACTCGCGGCGGCTCGACGACGCAGTCGCCGCCGCGTCCGACCAGCTCCCGTCCGCGGGCCAGTTCGTCGCGTTGCGCTCGTGCACGGGAACCAAAATCTCGCGCACGTGCGGCTCGACTTGCGAGAGCTCTGCCGCACCATCACACACGCAGCACGAGTAGCCGCAGACTGTCAGACTCACGTGCACGACGTTCGCACGACCACTAGCACACAAGGGTGGGCACGCACCGTGAAGCGTAAAGTTAAAGAGCGGCGGCACAGGCGCGTCGTTCGGGAGCACGAGGGTCTCGAGCCGAAGCTCGTCAAAGAACGGGTGCGCAGCAGCTTCGAGCGGCTTCACGCGTCTGTTCATCCGCACACAGAGGACCAGCCCCTCAGTCAGTCAATCCGTCCGTCCGTCCGTCTTCCATACTACGCACAGCACATCAGCACGTCACCACACACACACAACAAGCGAACGCACTTCTTTGGGTCGTAGACGAGCATCTTCTCGAGCAAGTCGATCGCCTCCGGCGGCGTGCGCGAGCGAAAGATCTTGTTCCACGAGTGCGCTTTGATCTGCGGGAACTGGAACTCGGTGTAGTTCGGGTTCATCGCTTCGATCTCTTCGCGCTGCGGCGTCCCGAGCACTTTGATGATCTCCACGAGCTGGTCCACGCCGCTCTCGCCCGGGAACAGCGGCTGCCCGAGCAGCAGCTCCGCGCACACGCAACCGAGCGACCAGATGTCTAGCGATACGCACACACATGCGGTTAGCGTCCTATCCCACAGCCACCGCCACATACGCTGCCAGCCACGGATTGACACATCGAGAGAGCGCACCGATCGCAGTCGTGTAGTCCGTGGCGCCAAAGATGAGCTCGGGCGCGCGGTAGTACCGCGAGCAGATGTACGACACGTTCGGCTCGTTCTTCTGGAGCACCTTTGCGCTCCCAAAGTCGCAGAGCTTCACGACGTGCGAGCGCGGGTCGAGCAAGAGGTTCTGCGGCTTGATGTCGCGGTGGCAGATCCCAGTCGCGTGGATGTACGCGAGTGCGCGGCAGATCTGGTAGATGTACAGCTTCACGAGCACAATCGGCATGAGCTGCTTCGCTTTCTGGAGCTGCCGCGCGACGCCGTAGACCGTGTCGGGGATGTACTCGAGCACGAGGTTCAGGTACAGCTCATCGGGCTTCTCGCCGTTGCAGTAGAAGCAGTGCTTGAGCTGCACAATGTTCACGTGATGGAGCTGCCGCATGATCTGGAGCTCGCGGTTCTGCCATCCGCGACAGCGCGAGAGGGTCAACGCGGCTGCGTGAGCGTGTGCTGGCGATAGAGAGCGAGCGAGCGAGAGAGCGAGACGTACTTTGAAGCGCTTGTCCTGCAGCACTTTCTTGATCGCGACGATCTCGCCAGTCTCCTCCACCGACGCCTGGGTAGGAGAGAGAGAGAGACGCTGAGGCTATGGCCACAGGCACGAGAGACAGCGCGTTGTGCGAGTATGGACGGACCTGGAACACGACGCCGAACGAGCCGTTTCCGATGATGCGCTCTGCCGAGTAGTGGATCGTCTTGCCCTGTGACGAGGACACCAGCAGCCGCACAGATACACGCAACAGTGCGTGAGCAGCCGCTCGATCACGCGCACACAGAGCAAGCGAGCGAGCGACATGCCAACGACATCGCACGCCGCGACTGCTTGCAACGTACGTCTGCGAGTGTGTGTGAGGAGTCGCCGACTGTGATGCCTGTGCTCTCGTTGCGCATCTCTTCCTTCTTCTTCGTCGTCGACGCAGTCGTCTGCACAGTCGCGATCTCGTCTTTGTGCGCGCTGTCGTGCACTGTGCTGTTATTGAGACTCGGCGCTGGCGGCTGCGGCGCCTTGGTGTCGCGTGCTGCGCCAGTAGCAGCAGCAGTGGCACTGTCGCTCATGACTGGGCTGGTATCTTGCGCAGTGCGTGGGTCACAGCGGTCGGACGCAGACGCGGAGCAGTGGAGCGGAACGCGCGTCGAGCGCTCTTTCACGTCGGCAGCGATGCGCGCGAGGCGGTGGACGAGCGGCGGCAGCGCGAGGCGGCGTGCAGCGGCAGCAGCAGCGCGTGGCGACGGCGCTTCTCTGTGCTTCAATGAGGGGGCGATCGGCGGCGAGTGCGAGTGCGAGTGCGGACGGTATCAGGCCATCAGTATGGCATACGATTCTCAAGTAGTTGAGCAACAGCACCCTTTCGAATGCGATTGAGCGTTTTGATCGGCTTGCAGAAGTCTTGACTCGAATACCCTCCAAAGACGATCGCAGCGACTTTGGAAGGGCTTGGCTTCAACATTACGGATTTGAAGTGCGTGTCAATGTTGCGTCAATGCTCAAGTCGAATCTAAATCCTCTGTATCACTTGATTTTCATATGTCAGCAAGGATTGCAAGTCGATTTTGTAGGCTGCTGCCTCGCTTTTCTCTCATATGTTTCACCAACAGTGCGACCACTGGGATGCCCACTTCTCGCAATTTGTTGATCCAGCCCACGAACTCGAGCTCAGCTTCGGACGACAGAACAGTTGAAGTACCCTTGTGTTGTGTGCCTCCTTCTTGATTGCTGCTGCGCGTGACTACGACGTAGTGAAATTGCAGACGCAAAAGTCATACACTGGAATTGTGTGCCATTATGAAAGTCGTTCCACAGGACGTTCTCAAGACAAGTGTCCATCAGCTTCGCGACCTGCGAGTTGACGTTCGAGAAAGTGTACGTTGTCGGCTGCCTCGTTTTTCGCATGTTTCTCTCATTCGATTCCATTCGTAGACACCAGCAATTTGGCCTACGATTGAACCCTTTAACAAATAGGTCTGAAATTGGGTTCTGGAGTTACTGAACAAGGATATTTGCCGCACCTCTGGTTTCGCCAAATCGATCAGAACAGCAGCTGCACTGCCATGGGCTGCTCATGCATTGATAACGGCGGTTAGTACGCTTTCTTGACGACACAACATGTGCACACTTGTGACAAAGATGAGTGATATGTGATTTCGTTCCATTATGGAAAGTTTTGCAACAATGAGTGATGGATCTGTAAACTCTGTTTCCACAGAGATATTTGCTGGTATTCCGTTTGCTCACATCCAAGTGGGCTTTCAGCTAAAACTTAGCCTGAAACGATGTCGCCGATGGCTGCATTCACATCGAAAGTCAGTGGTGGCGTCATATATTATTACGGGATCCGAAATCGGACCCTAATTCCCGCCGTTATTCGAAACCGAGGCCATTTCCTCCATATTCGAAAAATGCACACACAATGTGAATATTTGAGAATCAGATTCGCCGTGCAGCAAAGTGGAGTGTGTTGCACAGCCATAGCGTGTTGTTCACACATAGTGTGCTGCAAACCCGTTGCATAGATCATACATTCGAACAATCCAGCCGCGCCATCAATCGCAAAGCGCGTATCTCGACGCGAGCGGGATCGAGTGCGCGCGAGCTCGCAAAATCGATCTGACTGGCGACCGATGGGTCTGCTGCTTGGCGAGCGTTCGTCGTCGCTGTCAGGCGTCTGCAACTGATTGCTGCGAATATCACAACGAACATCACAGATATTTCGAACAGTTGGATACTTGACGAGCGTACGTAGTCTTGATTCGGCTGCAAAAATTACATATGCAATGTGACGGGGTCACACAGCACCTTGCGCTTGAGGAAGAGTGCACTGTCAATGCGGCCACGTGTGGCAGGAACGAGTTCCTATGTTTGGATGTTGTGTGCAAAACGAGATGAGATCCAAACTGAATGTAATGTGCTATCGTCCAACAATATGCATGCCTAAGTATGTCCTATACTAAATGCAAGATAGCCCACAAGAGTACCGTGAGGTACGCGGGACTGATTAGACAATGAGTCGCTGTCGTGGGTCCGATGTGACGACGACCTATGTTTGGTGTGTTTCAGTGTTGTCCAGTAACCGGGATAGGTGTCCACCACACCAATCCATTTAACGAGCCACTTTGGCCCTGTTATGTTATGTCCAATAGTTCCACGGCAGATCGTAGGTCTGCCGTGGAACTACCAAAGGTTTGTCAGTCGTGTCAACCACAATACAACGAATGGCATCCACATCATCAATATCCAGCGTCGAACCGCGTCGCCTAGGTCGTGCACCGTTTGCAGCTGTCGACGTCCCGGTACGACTCTGTTCCAGAGGTATTTGGACAGAAAACGATGACTCTTGTGCTCGTGAATGCGCAGCGTGACTGCACTTTGGCCGGGATCTGGTCGAAGAAAGCTCCAGCCACTACTCGACAGGCTTCATTTTCAGAACTCAAGGCATGTCGTTAACTGCAGACGACGCATTGCATACCTCGATTCCAGTAACTCGTGACAACCCCGCAAAATTCGAATTCGAAACGGTCGGAGTGCGTCTGCGACCACGAAATTCACCGATCACGTGCAGTGTAGCGTCGTAAGAGTCGGAGGAGAGTCGGGAGCGGAAGCCGGACAAAGCGGAAGTGAGATTGAAGGAGTTTGCTGTTGAGTGCCGACTGAAGCGCTCTAAAAGCACTGCTATGCAGAGCACACAGACAAGCATGAGCATGCGTATAGAGACGATCGTCGGCTGTCGAGTCGCTCACGTGACGCTGCCAGCGAGAGAAGTGGAGTTGGAGCGTGCGCGTCACTACATGCAGCATGTGCAGCAAGTGCCGCTCGTGCGGAACCACGAGGATATAGCAAGATTTTGAACGGCACTCGCATTTACTGTTTTTATCATCTATAATATGGCTTTAGTTGCTCTATCAGAGCGAAAAATTGAATCGAATTAGAAACATGGGTAAACGTATGGCGCGATATGAATTTCAACATACCGAGACGAATAGGATCGGTTCTTCCAGGATCCTGGACAAATCATTTTTTCAGGCAAGTCGATTCGTTTGAAGTGGAACAAAAACTCTTGTCGCGTTTTGAGCGAGTCGCCACAACCACTCAACCACGCACTCGCTCGTTCACTGTCGCACTCGCCTTGTCGGCACCAATGCGTCCATGCTGTAAAGACCAAATGCGGAGACTTCGTGCGTGGACTGACGCACTCGATCTGTGTGGACCACACCAAGAACGAGCAGTTATCGCCAGGATTTGCCATTGTGGTCGGAACATGTAGGGTATTTTCAGAGCCTGCACGTTCATTTGACTTCAGTAAGAGCAGACGCATATCTCGACAACAAATCCAACCAAAAACTTGTCGGAATGGTCCGAACGAAATACAACTCAGATCTGCACTGTCATTGGCCAAAATCAACAACAACATCGGCTTGATTGGACAATACTGCAACCAGTCAATGGGCTACAAATACAATCAGTTGGAATGGTTAGTATATTCTACCATATCGTGACGAATAGGACATGGCCTTATCGTTTGGACTGTTCCTAAGCATCGATTTTGGAGAATTTATCCCACCAGCAAATGGATTAGTTTGAGTTGAAAGATACCCAGTCGCGTGTCGTCTGGTCCTGCCACAACCACACGTCTCTCGGAGAACCGACCCACGCGACACCACACGCCGCCGCTGCTGTCGGCGCTCTTGAAAAGTTGCCCCGCCATCGTGAATTATATGTTGACAATCAACATCGTACTTTTAGTAGGATCGTGACTGCATCGTATCTTCGCAAGTCGCATTCGTACTTAAGAGGGCGCTACTTTTGCAGCCGCCCACACGTGGTCACGAGTTAAGTGAGTCCACGCCAAATGGTTTTCTGCCTACGAGTTGCGCCGCTGCTATTGCAAATAGCCAGAGTGACTAGATCCCCGCCACTCGCTTTCAACCTGCCTCACGCACACTGACCAGTACTGGCACAACATGACCGACTGACACACCGCTACAATCTTGAAGCAATCGACGACTGCTGCTTTGCCACTGTCGTCGCATAATACGAGCGAAGCATATGCGATTGAGTGGGGCATTCGCGTGGGGCATTTGAGCGAGTCATGCGCGTGGGGCTTCTCGAGCCCACACAAGCGTGCCCCTCGTGATCGCTCAATGCGCCTGTGCATCAGTGAAGATGGGCGGAGCCGCTGGTGCGAGAAGCGCACGTGCCGCAAGGTGCGCTCAGTGCGCGCAGGATCGTGCTTTGCTCGACCACGCCTGCGTCTGTCGACCCTCTTCCGCCTCACGCTGTTTTGAGCAATGAGAGCGTCCGCCGTCAGGGTAGCCGAGGACACAGCAGTGAGTGCGAAGACTGTTGTCGACTGGTACGCGTATTTGCGCGCAGTGTGCTCCAAAGAGCTTCCTCGCATCGGCATGGAGGTGTGTAACAGACATTGGTTTGTACAATATCCGTTGCCTTCCTTTTAGCCGACTGAGTTTGCATTTTGTACTGTACTTTGTAAGGTTGGAAGTGTCAGCCATATCGTCGAGATCGACGAAACCAATGTGCGCAAGTAGACCAAGAATGTTCAAGGCACCCTCCACCCCAAGTGCTGGCTATTCGGCGGCTTGGATCGAAAGACTCTCATTGGTTTGGCCGCATTGTTTCACCAACCGCACTAAAGAATCGCCATCCAAAGTGACCCGCGAGTTCATTTGCGTGGGTATGTGAGCGCATGCACCAACATTTTGCTCATATCCTGTCTCGTATACTGATTCACAGGTGCTTGATTCATTGCTGATTGAGCAGTTTCACTATCATGTCGGACAAGACTCTAGCTACGTGACCCATGACGAGAAGCACACACTTGCGAACAACCCAGCTCTCGTCGACTTGAGCTTCAACCACTCACGCAACTCTTAGCCACACCTCCCTGCACACCTACACAATACTAGAGCTTTGTGTAGGATCGAATAAGTGCGAGTGAAATTACATTCTCGTTCCTACTAAATACGATCTAGATTGTCAACAAATGAATTCAATGGCGGGACCTTTCTTCAAGATCGCCCTCTGTCCGCACGTGCGCCGCACCTCCGCGCCTCGCCTCGACTCTACTGATGTTAGATCACCCAGTATATATCGGCGACTTCGATTTGCACAATATCACAATACTTTTCCATTTCTTTTTTCCGGTGAACATAGAAAAATATTTGTTG
The DNA here is from genome assembly GCA_023333885.1 of Globisporangium parvum. Classification (NCBI taxonomy): domain Eukaryota; phylum Oomycota; class Peronosporomycetes; order Pythiales; family Pythiaceae; genus Globisporangium; species Globisporangium parvum. The sequence continues at coordinate 12,713 of JAASFT010000536.1, forward strand.
CATTTTGACGAAATTGTTTGATCGTTGACTCGAATGCACTGTAGTACTGTCGTGCTCTTCGTTGCGGACTTGCATCCTATCCATGACTTGAATGGACACCGTTCTTGTTCGGCCGCCTGCTCCTGGAGCTGCTCCTGCTCTGCGGATGTTCGCTAGTTGTGACGATTCAAGTTCTATACTACGCCTGCAACGAACTTGAAGAGGAAGTCCACACGAGATGGACGCTTTCGAGCAGCTTCAACTTCGACGGTCACATGTGAGCCGTACTGAGCCCACTTTGTCTGGAGCACTAGAGTGCATGCAGTGCCAGCACGCGAACTGCAAGCCAACTTTGACATACGACCTGTTCACGCCTGCGTTTTGCTCCACTTGAAACCTATATCTGGACTTGCACGACTTTGCGTCGTGCTCATTCGTCACAGCTCTCGTCACTTCAGCAAGACCGCAGGTGCCGGCGCGACGTGATGGCTCCTCGATGGGCACTGTCGCTAGCGCACCGATGTCTCGCGGTCTGGGAATCGCTCCAAGTGGAGCTTCACGGTCAGTTCACGATCGCGCGCTTGGAGGAACTCCATCAGTACAACGACGAGCACAGTCTCGCGCATGTCGTTGGCGTCACGCTGCTCACGCCGCTGCCGTGTCTTGTCGTCATTGCGCTCGTCGAGTGCATTCCGCTGCGGCCAGTGCAGGACGGACTCGCGCACTGCGGCACCTTTTGGATCCGCAACATCATCACGCTCTTCATCGCAACGTCGTGCTTCATCGAGCAAGTGCGGTTCTGCATCCGGCACATTCCAATCCGCGGCGCGATAGTGCACGGCATCTCGCTCCTCGGCAGCTGTGCGACAGTGTACACTTCGATTCAGGTCGCGTATGTGATTGGCTTCCCGCTACCGTTTGCGATTCCGCTCGCCATGCCGCCGTGGACGGTGCTCGTGGGCTTCCCGATCTGGCTGAGTCTCCGCAGCACGTTTCGTCGACACCCAGACGCGTCGCACTTGGTAACCAAGTACGCAGTCATCATCCTCTGCCAGCTCTCGCTCATCCTCGTCTACTCGCTCTACGCAGCTGGGTTTGCGAACCTCGTCGCGCACTGGCAGCTCCTCTTCTCGCTCGTGCTGCCGCTGATCAAGTTGGTCGAGAAGAACCTGTTTGCGCGCTTGCTGCTTCACGACGCGCAGGACCTCAAGCCTGAGATCGTGGTGTTCAACGTCGAAGTGTTCAACGCGCTCTTCACTGCGATCTGTATGCAGCAAGCGACGTCGATCCACACGAGCTTGGCGCTCATCGCTGTCGACTTTGTCCAAGCGTGCATTGCACTGCGCGACCTCGACGTGAGACTCACAGAGCTCCAAACGATCACGAACCGCTTGGGCACTGATCAGCACGACCACATCCGCAACGTCTTTGCGATCATCATCAGTGACCCCGAGTTCGTGCGTGAGCAGAACATTCGGACCAACTCGGTCCCGACTGGGATCGGAGCCGCCATCGCGGCTGCTGCGACCCGACCTGCCGTTGCGCCAGACGCTGACTTGCTGCGACCGGCACAGCCGACTAAGAGTGTCGTACCTCTACACGGACCGTCAAAGAACCAGGTCGTGCCAACATCGCTACCGATAGCACCACCGATTCTAGATGACCGCGACATGCACCGCGCGTCTGTGCTCATCGCCAAGTTCACGCGGCAAGAGCGACACGTGCTCGGCCAAAAAGTGCTTGCGATCATCTACCTCGCCGAGTTCCTCCTCTTGATCGAGTTCGTCGAAGTCATGATCCCATTCGTCTACTGTACGTCTTGCTTCCCTCATGCGCGCTCTTGATCTCGCTGAGTCGACTCACACACACACTGTTGGCACGAGGCGATCACTAGGCGTGTACATGTATGTGCTCTTCCACTTGCCGAACCGCGCGTTCTACCCCAAGATCCGGACCATGGACGAGTCTGCGCTCGTGCGCACGACGATGAACGTCTTTGCGTACGCAGCGCTCGAGTTCATCTCGTTCGTCCTGCTCTGCTCCGTCCTGAAGCGCAAGCTCCGGATCTCGCCGCTTCACCACCTCGCGTACGTGCTCGAGCGCCAGTGGCGCATGGTCCACTCCAAGCTCGTGCTCTGGGTCATCTTTGCGTTGCAGACGTCGCTCGAGCACTTTGGTGCGTCCGTGTTTGCGCCGAGCTGCTCTGGAGCTGAGTGGCGTTGATGCAAGTGCCCGCAAGAGCTCGAGACGTACCACTAGCTCACGCTCGCATTGCTTGTGTGGCGTCCAGGGATGGACTTTACGTTCCAGTTCGCGTGGCTGCGCAAGCCTGTAGCTTGACAAGACCGCTTGAAGTCACAGACCATGAGCACAGAGAACTCTCGTGCACTGCACAACGTCCTCGCCGCTTGAGACGACAGCTTGTTTGTCGAGCGGCAGAGGCAAAGGAGTCGGAGATACACAACTGCCTTGATTCACCAAGAGGCCCTAGATACTCTGGCTGCCAAGCTCGCTCACGTTGGAGGTGAGTGATGGGACGCACTGTGGCCTTTGAGCCACGCAAACTGGAAGCTGTAGTCGGCGCCTAGGACCACACATACACACCCACACATACACACCCACACAGTCAACCAGTTACTCGTGACTACAGATACACAGTCACCTCCTCTGTACGCACGTGCGCACCAAAGTGGTCGAGCGAGTTCTGGACGCAGTAGAAGAACCAGAGAATGACCTTCCACTGCACGACCGTCCACTGGTTCGTGAGCACGAACGCCGCTTGCTTGAAGACCGAGATCCGGAGTCGGCGCTTGAGCGCAAGGCTCATTGTAGCGAGCGCGAGGAACTGGAGACCGCCGTAGAGCACGATGTTCCACACTGTGCGCTCGAGCTCGGCAGCGTCGATGTGCGCGAGCTGCGTGTAGTACACGCGGTTCTTCATGTGGAACGCAATCGAGATGTAGATGCCTGTCAACGAGTCCAACAGCAGCAGCAAGCGAACGTCAGTAGCTGCACAGCCATCATCCCAACGTACACAAGGCAGACACGCTGCTAGCCGCACTGTAGATCGTCGGTGCGCACACGATCGTGTACTCGAGGAGGATGACAAACTCAGTCGTGAACAGGAGCTGGAGCACGCTCTGGACGAACCGCAACCGCTCGTCGCGCGTTGCAAAGTGCGGCACGTGTCCTTCTTACTTGACACCGTCGTGCGGTGCGAGCGCCTCTGATGTTCTCTCGGGCTGAGACAGCGCTGCTGTTGCATCAGCTACAAGCGCGCTTGGCGGACCGCTCAAGTCGAGCGCACCCGGTACGAGTGGGACAGGTGCGACTGGGACAACCATGGCGGACTCACGCGGTATCGTCGCTCGTGCTGTTCGCTTGGACTGAGCCAAGCTGACCACGTCCTGGCCACTGCTCGTGCACGCAGCCTTGAGCGATGGGTGTTCGCGAATGACGGCGTCTTCGTCGACAACGAGTCGCGCAACTTCGACAAAGCTCTTGCCGTGCCACGCATGGTCGTGCGGGATCGCGTCCATGAACTGCACCACAGCGCGGTGCTTCACCGTGATGTCGCGGAACGAGAGCAGTGCGATGAACCAGTCGCCGCACGAGATTACAAGTGTCGTCATGATCGAGCGCGAGCGCTGCATGCAGTACGCGAGATAGAGCGCATTGAACAGCTCAATGTTGAAGATCGCGATCTCGGGCTTCATGTCGTCGAGCTCGCCGAGGAACCGGCAGATCCAGTTCTTGAGCGCGATCTTGAGCAGTGGCAGGAGCACGACGTAGAACTGCTGCGCTGCAGGGTCGATCGACTGGAAGCCGTAGACATAGGCTGGGTAGATGAACGTGAGCGCGACTTGGCAGAGGAAGACGTGCATGTAGTTCGTGAGGTCGACCCGGAACTGCTCGTTCGCGCGCAGGAGCGCAGCAAAGTAGACCCAGAAGAGCGTGACGATCACGACTGTCCACACAGGTGTGCCCACGACGATGCTGAACGGCAGAGGGAAGCCAATCGCGTGCGACATGATGAACTGAAAGCCGCCGCCGCCGAGGCTTGCGAGCAGCGCGACCGCGTTGAGCCGATAGAGGCTGAGCGGGAGACCGGGGACGGCGTAGCGAAATTGCTCGAGGATGGCGTACGACATGAAGACGATCGTGAGGTAGTTGCGGACCCAGTGGACGTAGTTCGCGTTCGTGCCGTCGTCTGGGTGCGCGAGTGGCACGGCGTCAATGAACGAGATGAGCACGAGACACGGAATCGGCGTGAGGCTCCCGACGAGCATCGCGCGCGGCAGACTCGTGCGATGGGCAAACGCTTCGAGCTTGCGCATGCGCTCGAGCGAGAACTGACCGTGGAGCTCGACTTGCCACGCGACCCACGTGTCGTACGCGCTGTGCATCGACCACGTCACGAGCTTCATAGCAACGAGTCGATGGATGCAGGAGCAAGTCAATGGCGCAGTGTCACGACGCGAACGATTGACTGCAGCGACGGTGTCGACTGTGAACAAACGACCGATAGGACACTCGCGAACTATTCCGAGGCACGTTCAGAGTCGCTTGCCTTTCCAGCTTTGGTCGCCTCGAGAGCGCGCATGAGGTGTCTCGAGCACTCGCAGAAGCGTTCAAGTGCACTTTGCGCGCTGCCTCATGGACGCGCTCAAGGAGTTTGCTGCGAGCGACAGATCGACTGACGACGAGCGCGCTCCGTTCGATCCATCTCGCACGTGGAGTGCTGACCGCGCGTTCCGAGGCGCAAACATGGGGTACTCAGCGAGCATTATCTACGGCTA
>JAASFT010000537.1:0-17489 GCA_023333885.1 Globisporangium parvum
ATTGTGGAGATTGCTGTTTGAAGCACTCTCCACAATAATTTTAGGGAGGGAATCATACCACGCGAAGGAGGATAAACCCAATACAAAATTGAAGCACTGGCCGAGCACCTCGACCTTGACGCGCGCACATGGCTCCACTGCTGCTGCTGCTGCGGCTACTCCACTGCGATGCTCTCTCGAGCTGTCTCCGCCACCTCTGTCGGTGCTGTTGTCAACGTGCAACACGTGCATCATTTTCAAACGAGCCACGAGGCTCCTAAGATCGCTAGCACTCTGACTGGTCGGGTGCGCTGCTCCTGGCGTGACGCCATCCAGTAGTGTAACCAACCGGTTGCGTGCTCGCCTGCTCGAGTCACTCGAGTCACTCGAGTCATTGTTGCGTCTGCCGTCACACCGCTACCTCGCCATGAGCCAGCTCGCGTCGCTGCCAGTCCGTACTCGGGACAGCAGCGTCCAGTCGCTCGAGCCGCAGACACTGCGTCACAAGTACGAGCGCGCGAATGCGCTCGTTGCGTCTGTGCTCAACAAGTACTACAACGGCAGTGCACGCGCAGTCGATCCGTTCGTGATCCGCCGCATTCAAGAGGAGGAGACGCGCTTGTTCAGTATCCAGTGCTACGTCGAAGAGGTACAGCTGCCTCTGTCCTTGCGCGTCTGGTTCCCTCGTCAAGTGACAGTATGAGCACGATGTGACGCAGTCGCTACATCGGTGGATGCCACTGTGTGTGCATAGGGACCAGCCGAAGCGCGGCGCGAGCGGAAAGAGTCGAGCATTGCGACGCATGTGACGCGCGCGCCGACGTTCACACGTGCGTTGGACAGCGCGACGCAGGACGCACTACCAAGTGCGACTCGTCTAAGGCTCACACTGCGACTGTGCTGTGTGTTGCGCTGCTCCTTGCAGTCCTCGACCGTGTCTTTGGCGTCTGTGGTGGCTACCTCAGCGGCCCTGGCGCTGTCATGTACGACTCTGGACGCTGCTTGAGCGCCTCTGATGCAAGCGGACAGCGAGTTGATCCCCTGACTGTCTGCTTGAGTGGCATGCCTGCATCTGCTGCTAGGCGCCAGTGGGAAGAGCTGAGCGACGCTGGGGGCGACGACGCGATGCGCGAGTACGTCGCACTCGTTGACAAGATCGTGCCGGGGTGGGACCACGAGCCACTCGACTACCCAGTGGCAAAGCAAGATAAGTTCTGGAAAGACGACGCCTCGGCGCTCCAGTGCCAGTACTGTGGCGCGCACTTCTCGCTCTTGAATCGGCGCCACCACTGCCGCATGTGCCTCGACGTCTTCTGTCTCGAGTGCTGCAGCGCGTCGCTCGAGCTCGCGCTGTGCCCTGGCGCTCCGCTGCGCTCGCAGCGCGTGTGCTGTCAGTGCTACCAAGAAGCCGAGCGGAGCAAGAGTCTCTTTGAAGTGCGCCGCGTCATTCGCGAGAACCACGACCTCGAGCAGCAGATCAAGCAGCTCCAAGTCGCGACCGACGAGCAGCTCGCTGCCAAGCAGCGCGAAGAGACCAAGCTCCGCCAAGACGCACTTGCAAACGGCTGCGACATGGCCGCACTCGACGCCAGCATCCTCAAGCGCATCAGCAGCAATGGATCGCTCAGTAGTGGCAGTAGTGCCACTGGTCCTAGTAGCGCTGGCCGCGCGAGTGCTCTGTCTGTGACGACGCCACCGGCGCACAAGTTTGCGCCGCGCGAGACGGTTGAGGCGAACGAGCAACTCGCACTCGCGAACCGGCAGCTCGTCATGGGTTTGAAAGTCGCGCAGTGCCGCGCCAAGCGCGCGCTCGAGACCATGGATGCGACGCTCACACTGCTCCGTGAAGCGATCTGCTTTGGGTCAGCGAACTGGACCGTGGTGCTCCAGCGCACGTGTGGGTTCCTCACACTGCGCGACGTCCGAGCGCTTGCACGCGCATCGAAAGCGCATCGCGCAGTCGTCGCGCGGTGCAAGTGCGAGCGCAAGTGCGTGCTGGAGCAAGGCGTCCCAGCGCACATGCGACCAGCGCTGTGGCAGCTCGAGTGTCTCCGCGACGACAAGACGCGCGTGTACATCTCGGACCTCGCTGACGAGATCTGTAGACGGCTCGACGCGTCAGACTCGGACGACTCGGATGACGCAGAGGCGAGTGAGAGCACCGCACTTGAGCTCACGACGCAAGCACCACGCCCAGCGCCACAGTGGCTCGCACTGCTCACGATGTCGTCAGCTGTAGCCGTGCATCACAGAACGGCAGCGCCACCTACCGTCTCTGTCTGGGATCGCGCGTACGCGCTTGTGCTTGCGCGCTGCAGCGCATCGAGCCTCGAGTTCGACGCGCAGATCGAGAACGACGTCCAGCGCACGTTCGGCGTCTCGGCGCTGCGCAAGATGAAGCAGAAGCGGTACCAGAGCGCAGACACGTTGCTACTCCAGCCTGAGGTCACAGTCGAAGTCCGTCGACGCGCTCTTGCAAACGTCTTGCGATCGTTCGCGAGTGTGCACACAGAGGTTGGGTATTGCCAGGGCCTGGACCACGTCGCTGCGCTGCTGCTCTCGGTCGTCGAGTGGCACGAAGCGCGCGCGTTCTGGCTCCTCACGACGCTCGTGGTGTCGCCGCGGTACGAGCTCGATGCGCTCTACGCACCAGGGCTCCCGCACTTGAGCTTGCGGTGCTACCAGCTCGAGCGCGTCATGGCGCTGCACTTGCCAGAGCTCATGAGCTACCTCAGCGGCCTCGACTTTCCAATCAGCATGTGTGCCACGAGGTGCGCTCTCTCTCTCTATCTTGCTCTCTCACTCCGAGTGTCTGCCTGGCGTTGTGTACGTGCGTGTGCGTGAGTGAGTGGCGAACTGAACGAGCTGTGTGCCGTCTTCTTTGTTCCAGCTGGTTCGTGACACTGTTCACGAGCATGGAGACGCTCTCGTACGACTTGACACTGCGCGTCTTGGACGGGTTCCTCGCGGTTGGCTGGAAACAGCTCTTCCGCGTTGCGCTCGTGATCCTCGAGATGCTTCAGGTACCGAGTGCTCATGCGTGCGTGCGTGCTGCTTCGACAGAAGCGTATGTGCTGACGACGCAGTGCGCTGACTAGCCCCAGATCCTCGCGAGTCCGTTTGAAGAGATCCCGCAGCTCTTTTACGACATCCAAGAGCGTGCAGTACGTCCTGCTGACCAGCGCAAGCTACTGCCTCTGTCTAACGCAGCGACTGCTCGTGTGTGCGCTTGGATCTGCAGCCGCAGCTCGCGAATGTCCAGGATGTGCTCGCACACGCAGCGCGTTTCAAGGTCTGTCGTTCATCTCATTTTCAGCTCATTGTTGGAGCTGCTCGCAGGTCGTGCATCTCATTCATACTCGACGTGTGTGCGCAGGTGACGACGAGTCTGCTCAAGCGCTTTCAGCGCGAGTACGAAGCATCGAGAGGCTCTTCGTCGACGCCGAGAGCTCCAGAGCCTACTACGATGCGCAGCGACGCGTCGATCGCACCACCGAGCGCAACACCGTCGACTGCCGACCGAAAAGCGACGAGTCCAACGACGGCACCGAGCTCGAGCCGCTCCGAGGCATCACGTTGCGCAGTCGCACCAACTGTGAGTCTACGTCACTCGAGTAGCTTTCGGAGCAGCAGTCCACCAAATGCGCGGCGCGGGTCTGCGATGGTGAAGAAGTCGCAGCTCGCAGCAGCAGCAGCAACGGCTACCGAGGTCGGTCGAGGCGAGAAGTCGCCCGACTCGACGCGAGCTGCGACGCCACTGCGAGCGTCGACTGTGAGCACGCGCATCGTAGCGTGACGCAGTGTGTACGCAGTCGTGGCCAAGTAGTGCTGCATGCGAGGACCACGATGACTCCAACCCATGCGCGGCAGTGGTGCCTCTCTTCCTCTCTCGTGTCGCACTAGAGCTTGCGCAGGTTGAGGAAGCCCTGCGCTCGCTCCTGGATGTCGTACGAGAGCTGCACGACGGCGCGCGCTGGGAGCGCGAGGAACGCGTCGAGCGAACGGCCGACGATGTTCCCAGCGTTGTGGTGCGCGCGTCGGTACGTGCGCGTCGCGTGCTCGCACGCTGCATCAGCGTCTCTCGAGCGAGGACTACTCTTTCGACTACTGCTACTGCTGCTGAGTGGCGAGACGGCTGTAAGGACGCCGCTGCACTCGCGGACGTCTCTCCTAGCGTCGTCATCGCTGCCAGAGACGACCAGCGCTGGCTCGCCGTTCACGAGGACGCAGATCGTCGGACTAAAGTCTGTGAAGAACGCTGCTTGGAGGTGGTAGAGTCCTGGGATCTTGAGCAAGACCCTGTCGGAGCCAGGCTGCCAGACAAAGACGTCTGTATGCGTGTTCACGACCTGCGCTGTCCACGCAATCGTCTGCTGCTTTGCACTCGGTCGCCCTTCTTTCCAGATCTGCCAGGCAGGCACCAGCGCAGTAGCGTGAGCGTGAGCCATCGAACCAGATGCGACCGCACGATCGTAGACAGTGAGAGGAGGGCACGCACGAAGCGCGCTTGGTACATCTCGCTCCGGAGTTGCTGCTTGAGCCACTGCACTTGCTCCGTGACGTGCTGGAGGTCGCTCTTTGCGCCAAAGTCCTGCGTGAGCTCGCGCATCGCGTGCTCGAGACCGACGAGCGTCGTGTGCGACTCGAAGAGCTCTTTCGCGTCCTCAGCGTCGATCTTTTGGCTCAAGGCGGTTTGGAGCTCGCTCGCTTCGTGCTGAAGCGACTCAACGACGGAGAGGAGCTCGTGCTGCCAGGGCATTCACGCACACAGAGGGGCCGCAGCAGCAGTTCCGTGGCTGAGTGAGCTGCTGTCTGCGCTAGACGAGCGGCAGAGCCGTGCAAACACCTAGACGCACCAAGTTCTGCTTGAGCTGCGCGACGCTGTGCGTCATCGTCGCTTGCGTCTGCGTGACGCTGTCCTCGAGCGAGCGTGCGACGTCATCGAGCCGCACGTTGTGTGCAGTCTCGACGCGCTGCTGCCTCGCTGTCACTGCGCGCGAACGAACAGTTTGAGTGGTGCAGTTGCGATAGCAAAGCGGCGCCAGTAGCTCGAGCAAGTGGCTCTACGTACGCGCATTGAGCTCGTGCCGCACGAGCGCCGTGACGTCCGCTCGACTCGTCTTTGCGTTGAGACTGCTCGCGAGCTCGTCGTGACACGCACGTAGTTGCTTTGAGAGCTCTGTCTCGAGAGACGCGAGCTCTGACGACGTCGCGCAGTCGGCTCTAGCGACCGGCGGAGTCTGCTGCTCCCACTCCACGCTCGTGTCAGCAAGCGCATTGGACCGATGCATCTGCCAATCTGCTTGCGTCGACAGCGCACTGACCTGTTCGCGCTTCGCTGCAGCGAGCGTCTCTGAGACCCGACGCGATACGAAGTGCTCCATTGCGTGTGTTGCGCGCTCGAGCGCGCGCTGCTGCTCGTCTCGCAGCGCTTCGAGCGCCTGTGTGTGGCGCTCGGTCGAGTGCTGATGCACATCGCGCCACTTGGACTCTACCTGCGTCTGCCAGCTCTCGAGCCGCTCTGTGACGCTGCTGTCGAGACTGACGGTGAGCTATCGCGACAGGACCCAGTCAGTCCGTCAATCGGTGCGAATGCATGGCGAGTGGCATTACGCAACGCCGCTCAATGGTGCTGAGCAAGTACCTCCGTGAGTGCTGCGCGCTGCTCCATTGCGACTGCTGCTGCTGTCTCATTCGATACGAATTGCTCCTGCACTTGCGCTAGCACGCGCGCAGCTTGTGTGTCGTGATGCGAGTCGCTCGTGGCGTCAGCGAGCTGCGCTTGCAGCGGCGCCAGTGCCTCTGTAATCTGTTGTGCTGTGGCGCCACGCTCGTGCGCTGCTGCTTGCTACCGGATGCCAATGCATAACGACATGGGCAATAGTCAGCGCGTGAGCTCACGGCCTCGTGTGCGCAGGGTCGAGTGAACGAGTGAACGAACGCACTTGGAGCCGCGTGAGCTCGTGCTGCAGTGTCTGGATCTGCTGCGCCTGCGTTGTGACGAGCTCCGCGATGGATGCGAACGTTGCGAGCAGAATCGGCTGCACATTGCGCCACGATCGTTCGACACGCAGTGACTCGCAGAGCTCCGTGTATGCGGATGGCAATGCGTCAAGCCGTGCTGCTTGCGGAGGTAGCTCTATCTGCACCATCGCCGACAGCAGCGCTTGGTCGTGATCCTGAGGAGGCGCGATCAAGTGTTTCCAAGTCAGCCAAACCAGTTCATTGCACTCTGTTTTATCACTATCCGTGTAGTCTAATCGATGGCTAATTAGCATAGAACAAGAAAGTGGACTATCAAATCCCGGTATGGATTCGCACGACGACGGAATTTACATGCGCCTCGTCCCCCATTCACACAAATCGATTCGTGCCACGAGCAAGCAGACGAGAGCGACCATGTCGGCCGCAGGCATGCGCTTCTGTCGCGAATGGTGCGTCTCTGCGCCTGCGTCTGTGTGTCTGTGTAGGACGCTCGACTGTGCTTCACGTGCACGCGCTCTTTGCTCTTCGTCTAGATGCTCACACGATGTCTGACGGACGTTGCATTGAACGCACATGTGCAGCAACAACATGTTGTACCCGAGCCAAGACCGCGACTTGCGCCGCCTGACGTTCCGCTGCCGGAACTGCGGGCAGTCGGAGGAGGTCGAGGAGAACTGTATTTATGTGAACGAGCTCGTCAAGGATACGCGGTGCGTCTGTTGCTCATGCGCTCGCGTAGTACGGACTGACGGACTGGCTGGTGCGCGAGCACACTCTGGCTGCGGTGCTGACACCGCTACGACTGCCGACCTATCTCTCTGCATGCTCTAAACCGCTAGTGTGCAGCTCGATGTGCTCCCTGGCGACATCATTGACGACCCGACGCTCCAGCGCGACTACGACGTGACGTGTCCAATGTGCAGCCACAACGGCGCCGTCTTCATTCGCTCGCACGACGGCGTGAAGCAGTCGACGCTCGGGCTCATTTGGGTCTGTCTCAACCGCGACTGCCAAGTCGACGAAGACGGGAATCGCTTGCCCACGTACCGCTGGATGGGCTGAGTGGCGCCTCCGACGCACGCGTGTCGAGGGCCCGGACTGCTCGCGATGCTCCCCGACACTGGCGCGTCGTAGACGACGCGGACCGTGACGATAGCGCATGTCCAAGGCAACGCGACGCTCGCCTGTGTTCGTAGATCCGACGTAGGGAGCAGAGGAGCAGCAGGCGTCGGCCAGAGGAGCCGCGCAGTAGACGCACGCATGCGGAAGCCGATGGTGACGAGAGCGAGCCAGTGACGTCGTGCAATTGTCGAACTTGCCTCATTTGCGTGCTGTTCTCTCTCTCTCTTGTCCGTCGGCGCGTGCAGTCTGCCCACATACGCAGACGCAGACGCACGCGCATGCGCACACCGCACGAGCGTGTTGTCGACTGCGCATGGAGGGCGGGCGGCAGGAGTGTCGATGCGGAGCGGTGTCGTTTGCTGTTGGATTTGTTGTGGGATAGGAGTATGCTTGAATCGAATTGGATCGGTCAAACCTCGCAAAACTGACGCAGCAGTTAAGCTTGAAGTTTGTATACTCGAGGCGGAAGTCGCAAACGCCATCGGAATCTCTGTCCGCGTCTCGATTCGCTCGCTCCACTTGGGTTTTGTAAGCTCTTTCGAGAATCGAAAGCGCCTTGTTTGCGTGTGTGGGGTCGGTCGAGCAAAGACGAAAGCCCGAAAGGATCGTCGCGAGCTCCCCCACGCTCGCGACCCGCCCGCTCGCTCGCTCGCTGCGCATACGCGCGAGGACCCACTCTAGACAACGCACTCTCTCTCTCTCTTGCTGCTACTGCTACTGCTGCTCGTGTGACTGCTACAGCGGGAACCATGGACGCAGGGCAGCTGCGCAACCTCGAAGCGCTCTGCAAAGTGCTCTACGAGAGCTCGAGCGAAGCCGAGCGCGCACATGCGCAGCAGTCTGTGCTCGTGCTGCAGTCCTCCGCCGAGTACATCCCGCAGTGCCAGTACGTCCTCGACAACTCGGCGTCGCCGTACGCGCTCCTCGTTGCAAGCAACAGCCTCACGAAGCTCATCACGACGCACTGGAACAACTTCACGGCGCCGCAGCGCGTTGACATCCGTACGTCCTCTCTCCATACCTGTCGGCTGGCTGCCTCGACTGGCCGACGGACGCCCATGCACACGGACTGACCATCACTCTTGCGTGCACCGCCCAGGCAACTACGTGCTCGGGTACTTGGCGCAGAAAGGTCCGACGCTCGAGAAGTTCGTGACGACGTCGCTGATTCAGATGGTCTGTCGCCTCACAAAGTTCGGCTGGTTCGACGACGAGCAGCACCGCGAGATCGTGAACGAAGTGACCAAGTTCTTGCAAGCGACGGTCGACCACTGCATCATCGGCCTGCAGATCCTGAATGAGCTCGTGACCGAGATGAACTTGCCAGTCGCGGGGCGGAACATCACGTTCCACCGCAAGATCGCCGTGTCGTTCCGCGAAGACTCGCTCTACCGGATCTTCCAAGTCGCGCTCACGACGCTCAAGCAGCTCCATGTGCACAACATCCTCGGCGCGACGCCGTCGCAGGAGACGCGCATGGGCGACCAAGCTCTGAGCCTTGTGATCAAGTGCCTCTCGTTCGACTTCATCGGAACGAACCCCGACGAGTCGGCGGATGAGACCGGGTCGCTCCAAGTCCCAACGTCGTGGCGCCCACTGATCCAGGACCCGCTGACGATGTCGCTCCTGTTTGACTTTTACAAGTCGAGCAGCCCGCCGAACACGTCCAAGTGCCTCGAAGCGCTCATGCTCTTTGCGTCCGTGCGTCGGAACTTGTTCTCGCCTGACAAAGAGCGCGCGACGTTCCTCTCGCAGCTCCTCACTGGCATCTGCGAGATCCTCGCGACGCAGCAGGGCTTGTCGGACCAGCAGAACTACCACGAGTTCTGCCGCCTCATTGGTCGCCTCAAGTCGAACTACCAGCTCTCGGAGCTCATCAAAGCCGAGTCGTTCCACGAGTGGATCGAGCTCACGCCGGACTTTACGATCAAGTCGCTGCGGCAGTGGCAGTGGTCTGCGAACTCGACGCACTACCTCCTTGGGCTCTGGGCTCGCCTCGTTGCCGCGTTGCCGTACGTCCGCGTCGAAACGCGTCCTGGGTCGCCGGCGTCCGCGACGTTCCTCGACGCTGGCGTGCCGCAAGTGATCCAAGCGTACGTCCAGTCCCGCCTCGACTCGGCTGACCAGTGCGCAGCAGACGACGCGCTGGACAACCCTCTGGACGACGAAGGCGGGTTGTACGAGCAGCTCGAGAAGCTCCCGACGTTGTGCCACTTTGACTACCGCCAGTCGGGCGAGTACATCGTCACGGTCCTGGATCCGATCTTGAGTCAGTACGCGGAAGCGTGCAGCATCCTCGAGCAGAACGGCGGCGACATGGGCGACGAAGCCGTTGCACAGCAAGTCACGGCGATGGAGAACCAACTCGCGTGGCTCGTGTACGTCATTGGGTCGATCATTGGCGGCCAGACGTACGCGTCGGGCTCAACTGAAGGCGACGAGCTCGTCGACGCGGACCTCTCGCAGCGCGTCTTCCGCGCGATGCAGCTCACAGAGCACCGCTTGATCACAAGTGGCGGGCGCCAGAAGCCGAGCGTGCACTTTGAGCTCGCGCTGCTGTTCTACTTTAGCAGCTTCCGCAAGAGCTACATTGGCGAGCAGCACGGCATGCCGACTGCGCCGCCGCCGTCTGCAACGGCGTCGTCGGTCCAAGTGTCGTCGCCGATCATGGCGCCAACGGAAGCGTCAATGACGGGCAAGCACAAAGCGTACCAGCGCATGTTTGACCGCATGGGCTTTGGCGACCACACCGTCGTGGTCAACATGATCGTGACAAAGATCGGGAACAACCTCAAGTTCTGGGGCGAAGACGAAGTCGTGATCAGCAAGACGCTCGCGCTGTTCTTCGAAGTCGCGTCTGGGTACTCGTCTGGGAAGCTCTTGCTCGGTCTCGAGACGGTTCAGTACCTCATTGGGCACCACACAGAGGACGAGTTCCCGTTCTTGGCCGTGCCAGCGAACACGCGCCACCGCACGACGTTCCACACAACGATCGCGCGGCTGCTCTTCACGACGGCGTTTGACGAGTCGTCCGAGCGCTTTGAGCGCTTCATGGAGCCGATTGAAGACGTCTTGAACAAGCTCATGCAGACCCCGAGCTTTCGCGTCCCAGAAGTCAAAGACGCTGTCATTGGCGTCTGCCGTGACTTGCGCGGCATTGTCCAGCAGACGCACAATCGCCGGACGTTCAGCTGCATCTTTGACTTTCTCTACCCGACGTACTTCCCTGTCTTTGTCCGAGCGGCCGAAGAGCTCTACGACAACCCGCACGTCATGACGGCGCTGCTCAAGTTCTTACAAGAGGTCGCGTACAACAAAGCGCAGCGCGTGATGTTTGACCAGAGCTCGGCGAACGGCATCTTGCTCTTCCGCGAGCTCAGTAGCGTCGTCGTGGCGTTTGGGCGGCGGATACAACCACTGCCAGTCGGGAAGAACCCGTACGGCGAGAAGTACAAAGCGATCGCGCTGTGTCTCGGGATCCTCTACCGCGCTCTCGGTGGCAACTATGTCAACTTTGGCGTGTTCAAGCTCTACAACGACCAGTCGCTCGACAGCGCGCTCGAAGTCGCGCTCCAGCTCGTGCTCTCGATCCCGCACGAAGACTTGATGAACTTCCCGAAAGTCAAGAACGCCTACTTCTTCTTCCTCGAGATCCTCTTCCGGAACCAGATCGCGTCGGTCGTCGCGCTCGACGGCAGCATCTTTAGTCAGCTCGTGACGTCGCTCTTGGAAGGGATCAACTCGTACGACTTGGCGATCGCAGCGCAGTGCGCGACAGCAGTCGACCACTTGGCCACGCTCTACTACCACGAGCTCAAGAAGAAGCGCGACACGCCGATCAAGCACGCGCTCGTAGCGCATGCTCAGGCGAACCCGACGATGTGGTCGACACTGTTGGCGTCGCTCTTTGACATTCTCATCTACGGCGAAGCGACGTCGCAGTGGGCACTCTCGCGTCCGATCTTGAGCTTGACGCTCTGCAGCGAAGACGCGCTGAATGCGTACCAGCAGGCGCTCAGTGCGTCGCAGTCGCTCGAGAACCAAGCGCTGATTGACGACGCGTTCAGCGCGCTCTTCGTTGACGTCCAGCCGAACCTCGAAGCTGCGAACCGCGACAAGTTCACGCAGAAGCTCGGGCAGTTCCGCAACACTGTTCGCGGCTTCCTCACGCTTCAGTAGACGCCCATGAAGCGAAGCGAAGCGCACGAACGAAGACGCAAAGGAGTAGGAGCAGTGATTGCCGACGGACTGGCAGGTGAGTGCGTAGGTGGACCGACTCGCCCGGCATCGCGCTGACCGTGCGGCTTCGTCACGCCATCGCATCCGAGTTGAGCCGTCCGAGTGCCCGCACGGCACTTCTGACCTCCTGAGCTAACACGAACGCAATACAACGACCGACAAGTGTGCAGGACGTATGCGCAAGCGACCGAGTGAGGGGACTAGGAGTGTTGATAGTCGGGGGCGTCGAGTCGGCCCTGATCCTGTGGGCAGAGGACGAACGGAATGGATCGGCACTGAGGCGGCTGAGGTGTGCTACGCGACGAGCTTCTGTCCGTTTCTAGTTGGCTGGCTGGTCGAACCACTGCGCGAGGCGCTAGACTTCGAGCACGACCAAGGGCGAGGCTGCGGATACTCGCGACGCGCTTGACGATGCGCTCGGTGCAGTGCGGCTTGATGACGACGACGACGACTGACGCGCGCGCGACTCTGCGATGGCGTTGTCAAGCGGCGTTTGGTACGACGGCAGTGGCTGGAAGGAGCACCCGTACTTCGTGAGACTCCCGGCGGCACAACGTCACTGACTATGCGAAAGAGGCCCGTACCACGGATGCTGTGGGCGTATCGGACTTCTTACGGACTGGGTATGTGATCTCGATCTGTTGCGACGTTGCGAGCAACAGTCGTCAGGCACTCGCTCGCGTTTGCTGTGGCTGCGTCTTGAACTGACAGTCAGACACGTACCCACGAGCGCCCACACGACCGCACGAGTCGCCACTCGACGCCAGCGCGCGCAAAGCAAAGTCGTTTGTTGAGACGTCCTGTGAGCGCGCGCACGTACTGCTCTGCCTACAGGTTCGGTCGCATGCACGTTCGTGGCAAGCAGCGCTGTCAGCTGGTCTGTCGATCTTGCCAGTTGGATGGACAAACTCGGATGGAGCGACGTCAAGCGCACGAACATCTTTGATGCAGAGATTCGGACAGAGGAGCGAGACACCGAGCGTGCAGGGACAGCAGAGGTAACCACAGCAGATGCAGAACGTGCATGGCCAGTAGTCCTTGAGCGTGTTGTTGATCTGGTTCACTGCGGTCTCAAAGTCGTCCTGTTTGATCTGCATGATGTGAAGCACGCCGCGCTGGCGGTCAGTTCGACACGAATGCGATGTATGCACATGAGCGAGCCGTACCAAGTGCGCGAGCTCGGGCGGGAACGCGTCGTCGTATGCGCGCGCAATGCCCGTGACAAAGCGCATCTCGGTCGGGAAGAGCTTCACGCTCTCGTAGTCGCTCGCATCCGCATCTGCTGTGACGAGCATTGACAACGACGACGGCACAATGCGGTACGGATTTGGATCCAGTGGACCTCGCAAGGCGTCACTCGCGCTGCTGCCAGGCGCTGGTGCCGACGTTGCGACCATGCGCGTGGCGCAGTGACTTGCTCCGTGGTAAGGTGCGATACGTTTGCCAGGCACGAGCAGGCGAAACGAGCGATAGCAACGCTGCAGTTCGTCAAGAGCTCCAGGTGCACGCGTGCGAAGCTCGCGCGCATGTGATGAAGCGGACGAGCTGTGCGAAGCGACGCCCTCGTTTGGGACGCACGACCTTTGCGAAGAAAGGGCTCAGAGCAATGGACAAGGGTCTGGGCAACAACAACAGAGCACGGGTCGGCGATGACCATAGCTCCCAGCACTCGAGCGCTCGCTGCTTCCACGTACTTGACTGTTTGTTTTGCCACAGCGCTCAAGCTCGCTCGCAACAGCCTTTTGTTTGAACAACGCGCTTGCGTTGCAGCGACAGGTAAGTACAGGAGTCTTCTAATCGGGTGATTTGCGAGTGCTGGTCTTCATTGGGTGAGTGCTGGTGCTTCTAGATTTCAACCCGTGACACGATCCGCTCATGCGCCACGAGCGCTCACTTCTCAATCGATCGCCTCTGTCCAAGGTACGCACACAGGCTCTCGCTGTGCTCTCGCCACGCCACTCACAAGCGTGTCGCTCACACGAATGCGCGCGCTCTTGTGCGCTCTCTCTCGCTCTCGCTGCAGCTCTCTCGCGTCTGCTCGTACGACACGATGACGATGACTGCAAAGCCGCTCATCTCGGTCGCTGTGATCGGACACGTCGACACTGGCAAGTCGACGATCCTCGGCCACTTCCAGTACAAAGTCGGGTGCGTCGCACAGCGCACGATCGAGAAACTCGAGCGCGAGTCCGCGGAGCTCGGCAAAGCGTCGTTCAAGTTTGCGTGGCTCACGGACAGCCTTCGCGAAGAGCGCGAGCGCGGGATCTCGATCGACGTCTCGCTCAGCAAGGTCAGTACGCTGCAGAACGTCCTGACGCTCGTGAACACGCCTGGTCACGTCAGCTTTATGAAGAACGCGATCACGGGCATCGCGCAAGCCGACGCGGCGGTGCTCGTGGTCGCAGCTGACGAAGCCGAGTTCGACGCGGGCTTTGGCGCCTCCGGACAGACACGCGAGTTTGCGCTGCTGGCGTTCACGCTCGGGATCAAGCAGCTCATCGTGGCTGTGAACAAGATGGACTGCGAGAGCGTTGCGTACAACCAAGCGCGCTTTGAGACCGTTGAGCGCGATGTGCGCACGTACCTCGAACAGGTCGGCTTTGACCCGAGCGCAGTCGTCGCCGTGCCAGTCTCGGGCTGGTGCGGCGACAACCTCGCCGATCGGTCGGCACACATGCCGTGGTACACTGGACCGACGCTGCTCGAGGCGTTCGACACGTTCAAAGCGCCGCGACGCGCAGTCGACAAGCCACTGCGCGTGACGGTCCAGGGCTCGTACAAGATCGGTGGGATTGGGACAGTCGTGACTGGCCGCGTCGAGACGGGCGTGCTCACGCCTGGCATGACGATCACGTTTGTACCAACGGGCGTGACAGGCATCGTCTTCTCGATCGAGCGGTTCCACGAAGCTGTGTCTGAGGCGCTGCCAGGCGACTCAGTCGGCATTAACCTCCGTGGCGACGTGAGCCACCGCGAGATCCGGCGCGGCCACGTCGCGTCTGACGCAAAGCTCGATCCCGCCAAGGCGACGGTCGAGTTCACTGCGCAGCTCGTGATCTTGAACGCGCGGAACGAGATCCGCCGCGGGTTCTCGCCGATCGTGCACTGCCACTCGGCAATGGTCGCGTGCCGCATCAAAGACATCACGGAGAGGATCGACCGCGTCACTGGCGACGTCGTCGAGAAGGATCCAGTGAGCGTCAAGACTGGCGACGCGTGCACAGTCGTGCTCGAGCCGGTGCGGCCAGTGACTGTCGAAGCGTTCCAGCGCTACCCGGCGCTCGGGCGCTTTGCCGTGCGCGACATGGGCACAACGATCGCAGTCGGCGTGATCAAAGCCGTCGTGAAAGCCGAGACGCTCACGCCCAAACCAGTTGTCCAAGCAGCAGCTGCACGGCCGTAATCAGGGCGTGATGCATGTCAAAACTGTACGGTTTATGAACAATGTAGCCATTTTAGGAGTCGTGAGTGATGGTCGCTATGTGTTGCACGCCGATCGCCACCCACTATTCGCGATCAGCGCCGCTCGCACGCACGCACGCATGGAAGGAAAGATCTGCTGCTAGTGCTCCTACCATCGCTCCATGCACCGAGTGTCGCTTCCTGCGAGCATTCATTTGCGATCTCGACACCTTGAGAACACACACACATACACACACCGAGCAAGCAAGTGCGATGGCGCGACGCACGACGACACCCGAGTTCCTTGCAGCGCTGCAGCAGCATGCTCTGCTGTTTACCGACGGCGCTGGGTCGTTCCCGAACGAGACGTACCGCGTCCGCATGCCGCAGCTCATTCGTGAGACGGCGGAGCACAACAAACAGCGCTTCACAGACGACGAGTACAACGGATTCTTGCAGCTCGCGCACGAGCTCTCGACGAATGCGCGCGTGCGCCTGCCGTCCGAGTACGCAGACGCAGCGCTGTCGCCCATGACTGCGCACTGGAAAGCGCTCTTGGACGACAAGCACTACACGTGGCACAACGCGCCGTGGTTCCTCACCGAGCAGTACCTCTTCCAGTGCGTCCTGCTCGTCTCGGGCTACTACCGAACGCGGATCGATCCATTCCATCCGAGGTGCGTTCACTCAGCCGTGCGCTCCTTCCACTACTACTGAACTCGCCACTCTAACACAGCTGCTGTTCTTGCTTCGGCTCTGTTGGCTGCTCGACAGCAAGCGCCTCGAGCTGCAAGAGCGCGCGCCGTGGCGCTTGCTCCAAAGCGCAGTCGAGATCTCAGCGACCGACACGAGCGAGCGCACGCATCGTCGCCACCTCTGCGACTTCCTCAAGCTCTGTCTCTGGGGCAACAAGGCTGACGGGTGCTACACCGTCGTGAAAGACACGATCAGCGGCGACAACGCAACGCTCGCAGTTGACGACAAGTTCCTCTTGGCCGACGACTCAGCTTCCGTTGCGGCGCACCTCGAGCAGCTCGCAGCGCGCATTGCAAGCGGCAAAGCGACGACGCCAATGCCAACGTCGGTCCAGTTCATCAACGACAACTGTGGCACCGAGCTCTTGCTCGACTTGGCGCTCGCAGACCATCTCCTCACGCACAGCTTCTGCACGAGCGTGGCGTTCAATGTCAAAGCCGAGCCGATCTACGTCTCGGACGCGACGCCACCAGATGTGCTTGAGCACATCGCTGCGATGCAAGACACGGCGCATCCACGCGAGATCCAAGAACTCGGTGCGCGCTTGGCAGCGTACGTCGCGAGTCGCAAAGTCGTCGTTGAGTCCGATCTGTTCTGGAGTCACTACAGCTTCTACTACGAGCTGCCAGAGACGTTGGCGACTCGACTGCACACCGATGCTGCGCTCGTGATTGTCAAAGGCGACCTGAACTACCGCCGTCTACTCGGTGATCGGATGTGGCCAGCGACGACGCCAGTCGCGACGGCGATCCCGTACTTTCCTGCACCTGTCGTCGCGCTACGGACGCTCAAGGCGAACCCGATCGTCGGCATCGACAGCGAGACCGAGCAGCGTCTGGATCAGGACGACCCGCACTGGCGCTACAACGGCGTGTACGGCGTCATCCAGAGCGTGCTCTAGGTCTCAGACAATGTCGGCGAAGAGAGAGAGAGAGAGGGAGAGAGAAAGAGAGAGTGAATGCGTGTATGCAAGCGTTGGTACAGGGCCGTAGTCTGCAGTGCTCGCTACCTTACGATAGCTACTAGTATCCTAGAACTCGTAGACTCATGAACTAAACGGCACGTCAGTGTTGTCTACTTGATCTCGAACGAGAGCTTCGCGAGACGTTCACTCAGCGTCCAGAGCGTCGTCGCTGCACTCTTGGACTGTGCTACGTCTGAAGGCTCTTCGAGCGCAGGGTGGCCCCGGGCGCGGAACCAGCCGTTTGGTCCAATGAAGTCGTCACTCTTGACTTGCGGTGCTGTTGCCGCACACAGCGTCGGCAACGCACCCATCTCTGCGGATTGGTAGATCGGCAAGTACGGCGCGATACGCCAGGGAATGCTCCCAAAGAAGCCCCGAGCGGTCTTTGGCGCTTCCTGGAGACTCGTTGCCGTTAGGCCAGGGTGGCACACGACAGCTGAGACGCCGTCGATGCCAGCAGCTTCGATGCGACGCGTGAGCTCCTTTGTGAACAGGATGTTCGCGAGCTTTGACTCGGCGTAGACTGGGAGCGCCGCGTACTGAGCTTCCGACGTCACGACCGTGTCTTCGTTGAATCGGTCGGCTCGGCGATGCAGCGCACTGCTCACGTTCACGATGCGCGCCGGCGTGCTCGCTTTCAGGAGCGGGAAGAGCTGCGCTGTGAGCGCAAAGTGCCCCAAGTGGTTCGTCGCGAATTGGCTCTCGACGCCATCGACAGTCAGTGCAAACGGCACAGCCATGATCCCAGCGTTGTTCACGAGCAGGTCGAGGCGCGCATGGGTCTGCTTGAACGCGCCTGCGAAGCGCTGGACGCTCGCGAGACTGCTCACGTCGAGCTGCATGACTTGGACGTCGCCGGCGCCTGGCGTCGCTGCGATTGCATCGGTGATCTGCTGCGCTGCGTCGGCACCTTTCTGTTCGTTGCGGCACGCGAGCACGACGTGCGCGCCGTTGCGCGCGAGCTCGAGCGCCGTGACGAAGCCGATGCCCGAGTTTGCGCCTGTGACGATCGCGGTCTTGCCCTGGAGCGACGGGATGTGCG
>JAASFT010000538.1:0-17451 GCA_023333885.1 Globisporangium parvum
CGCCGTCGTGGGCATCATGGGCAAAGAGATCCAGGAGACAGCGCACGGCTTCAACAACAACGGGCTCTACATTGGCGTCCTCATGCTCTTCTCCGCTGCGTCGGAGCTCACGGTCCAGATCTACGGCGCCGAGAAGATCTCGCCGCTCGGGACGGGGAACGTCATGACGCTCTCGTGCGTCCTCTTTGCAGCCGGCATTGCGTGCACAACTGCGTTCTCGGTCGCTTCGCGGCAGCACCACCGCCGCAGTTGAGTTGAGTTGCGGAGCTGTGGTGCGGAGCTGCTCGTGCGCAGTGCGACTGGTCGAACAAGAGTGCATGTCTCTGGATACGATGCCTCGTCTATTTGTAGCCACTTGCTGCTGGTGCCTGTCTGCCTGCTCTCCTCAAGAGCTGCACGTGCGTCAATGCGTCCAGGCGAATGCGCTGCAGTCGCTCGCTCGCATCGCTTGGACATGGCAGCACCCGCAGCCTCTTCCTCTTCGCCCTCCTCTATTGGTGCTGCTGCGAACACCGTCGCAGCCAACCCACCACCCAAACCAACGCCAACGCTGCTGCCGCACCAGCTCGTTGCGCGCGATGCCCGCAGCAGCTACATCCAGCGCGTGCACACACTCGCAGGTCCAGGCGCATATGTCATTCCATCGACGTTCAAGCAGACATCGCTGAACGACAAGCTCAGGGACGTGCAGCAGCAGCTCTACGGTCGCGAGTTTGCACGCCAGCAGCGGCAGCAGTCCGACTCGAGAGGCGAGCACGAGTCGGGTCTTGCTGTTGCTACTGCTACTGTCAATGGCGCGAACCAACAAGCGTGCGTCTACCATCTGCTCTGCGTGTGTGCACGTGCAATAGCGTACGTAGCACGTGGACTGACGCGACCATGCTGTCCTTGCCTCTGCTCTCTCTGTCTCTGTCTCTAGCGGCGCGAGTCACTGCAGTGTGCGAGACAAGCACCGCGAACGACGAGAGCGACTGCGCACTCTGCTGCGTTGCAGTATGGTACGTCAGTGTGTACGACACACATAGAGCAATGAGCGCGTGCATTAGACTGACGCTGTGCACATGCACTGCAGCGCCAGCAACCACACGAGAGCTGGCAGCAGCAACTCGCAAGCCACTGCCGAATCGAGCGATCGATGGCATTGCATCAGACATACACGCGCCAGCACCGCCAGCACCGAGTCCGAGCTGCTACGACGCGTTTGTCGATGGATACTGCCGTCATGGAGACGGCAGCGCAGTGTGTGCGCCAGTTGTGACGCTCGAGCAGCAGCTCGGTGAAGCGCCACTCGCATCGTCGGCGTCACCATCGACTGCGAGCTCGTACTCGGACCTCGAAGAGCTCGAGCTCTCGGTCGACTGCACGATCGCGCCTCAATCGCCCGTGACCACCACTCGGACACTTGTACGAGCAGTTGCTTTCGTGTGTGCGTTGCAGCTGTTGGATCAAGTGGAGCACGCACGATTTGCCGTGGCAGTCTCACTGACTCGCTTCTTGTATGACGTGGCTGTGGCTGTGGCTGTGGTGCAACAGCAGCAGCCGGCAGCAAACACAGCGACAGCAGCAGCAGCAGGAGCTGCGATGACGCCGCTGTCGTACAAGCAGTTCCTCTCGACCACGAGCTATGCGCAGCGGCTGCAGCAGCAGTCGACCAAGGCAGCAGCGATGACGAAGTCGAGCAGCAGCAGCAGCAGTCGTTGCAGACGCAAAGCGTCGAGCGCGCTCGTGGCATCGAGTCGAGTCGACGGTTGACATGCCTCGTACTCCAAGTGAGAGAGGAGAATGCACATGGGTACACTTCATGTCGAAAAATGCAAAAAACAATGTAGACATTCTTAAAATAGACCACGTTTGGCTATTTCTGTCAAATGTGTGTGCTCCACACCAAACACATTGATTTTGTCCACTGGCTCGTCGCTGATCGTCGAGAGGCGCTCGCATTACTCGTTGTGAGCTCTTCGCTGCACTCGTCGCGACCTCGCTCGCTTCGCGCTACGTACGTACGCTGCATCTCCTCAGTCATCACCGCAATGACCAAGATCCACTTCTTCACGCCCGAGTTCCCGGACAAGGACTACCGCGCGACCACGGCGTCGGAGCACCCGCAGACCAAGCTCTGGCCAGCGTACTTGCCCGTCAACGACGACCGGCTCTTCATCTTTGAGCGCAGCAAGAACGCCCAGCTCGTCGTGTACTCTGCCAACTACACGAACCGCGCAACGCGCGAGCTCGACCCAAAGTGGCCGCTCGACATCAACTGGCAGAGCTTTGGCTGGACGAGCCAACCGACGAGCAATGCCACGGGCGTCGTCGAGCGCAAGATGGCGTGGGGCTACAGCCACAAACCCATGAGCGCCGCTGATAGCAGTGGCGCTGCAGTCGATGCGCCGCACTGCGGCACTGGCTCGCAGTTCCAGCTCACGCTCAATGCGCTGCCGAGTCGCGTGGCGCACCTCTACTTTGACATGAACGACACGCTCGTGCTGCAGACTGCGATCGACGCGCGCGCGTCGCGCTTGCTCAAGGTCTTCGTCTGCACGGCGGCGTCGCGCGCGTTCGTGCCGAAAGTGCTCTACGTCGAGCTCTACGGCACGTGCGTCGCGAGCGGAAGCGACACGTACGAGCGCATCCTTGTGAGCGCGTCTTAGACATGCATGACCTATTTTGCTATTCCAAAGTCCAATCCACGACCTCTTGCTCTCGACCAGATGCTCACACTGAACGACCAAAGCCAGCGTCATGCATTGAGCCACTCGACTGACTGTCGGTCTGTCGGTCGGTCTGTGTACGTGCGTGCGTCGATCGAGTGTCCACCTGCTCGTGCTCAGAGGTTCTTCCCTGCGTAGCTGCTGGAACTGGGGCCACTGCCGCCACTCGCACCGCCGCCGAGGCCGTACGCCTGCGCGACTTCGTCCAAGAAGCTCGTGGAGTTGTGGATGTACGTGCCGCCGAGCACGACGCGCTGGCCAGCGCTCGCGACGCGCGCGTTGAGCTCGGCGACCTTGGTCGCCTCTTCGTACGTCACGCCGCCGCAGACAAAGACGAGGACGTCGCGCACGCGCTTCACGCCCGGCGTCGCATTACCGTTCACGATCCCAAAGTCGCCGTCGAGGAGCTGGCCTTTCAGGACCGACTCGAGCACTTTCAAGAGCGGCGGCACGTGCTGCGCGTAGACGTTCGGGATGCCCTGGACGCCCTGCGTCATCGCGCGCATGAACTTCTTCAGCCCGCGGTCGCCGTACAAGTCGCCAGACCGAACGCTCGCGCCGCCAAACTTGAGGAAGCAGTCGACGAGCGCAATGCGCTCGGGCGACAGCCCCGATGTCGCGAGCAGGTCTTTCACGACCTTGAGCTGCACGGAGCTGTTCGTCTCGTAGCGCAGGGCGTAGAGGATCGCGAGCCGGAGCTTGTTGAGCGGCGGCACGCGCGCGCTCTTGAGCTTCGCGACGAGGTCGCGGAAGTGCGCGTTGTGGTCGTCGCTGCACGCGAGCTCCTGCTCGAGCTGGCTCACGTCCATGAGGCCGTCGACCTCGACGCGGCGCGCGAGCTCGCCCATGAGCGTCACGTGCTTGGAGACCGTGACAGACTGCGACCGGAACGCCGGGTAGTTGTCCAGGAACCGCTGCATGTCGTCGATCGACTGGATGCTCTCGTGCGTCTGCGTCTTTGCCTGGTACTCGTCCACGAGCGTCTTCACGGCCATGCCGAGGTCCCCAAAGTTCGCATGCACGTGCTTCTCAAAGAACGCGTCCGAGGTCGCCGAGAGCACGAGCTCGACCATGTCTGGCCGCACGCCCGGGGCGTCGCGCAGGTCCACGCGGTTCTCGTGCAAGTGCAGGAGCTCGTGGACCATCGCTTGGTACGACCACTGGCTCAAGAGCGGCGTCACGGGGTCGTCGCGCCGGTCCAAGACGTACAGCAGCGGCATGACGTCAGGGCGGCGAAAGTCAAAGAGCCCGTCCTGCTCGAGCTGCATGCGCGCTGAGACCTCGCGCGCGAGCTTCTCAGCGATCTCTGAGCCCTTTTGGTACCGGATCGTCGGCCGCTTCTTGAGCGACAGCAGCACAGACAAGAGCCCTTCGACGCTCCGGTGGAAGAGCTGCGCTGGCTTGGACGCCGCGCTCGCCCCGCCGCCACTCACGAGCACACCGGCAGTCGTCGGGCTCGGCGCCGTCGCTGCGCTCTTGACGCTCAGCTGCGTCGCGCCGCGCAGGTTGAAGTGGAAGAGCGTGTCGTTCACAGCGAGGAAGTCGGCGTAGAACTCCTGCACTTGGTGCACGACCTCGTGCTCGTCGGCGTCTGCGATGCGCTCGAGGAGCTCCGGCGCGAGGATGTTCGAGAAGAAGATGTGGTACTGGCCGTACTTGGGGCTCTTGAGCTCGCGCTTGAGCAGCTCGACGTTCGCTGGCGTTGGGCGAAGGAAGACTGCGGCTTTCAAGTGCGTCATTGGCTCGTGCGACGCGTCGAGCGGCTCGACGAGAAACACTTCGCGCTGCAGGATCTGCGACTGCGACATCACCATCGAGATGATCGTCGTCGTGTCGGCGTCCAGCAGCAGCGCTTTCATGCCGTCGAGCTGCGGGTCGTTGATGATCTTCTCGAGGTAGTGCCGCACTGCGACGATCACGTCCATGGTTGCTGCGGTGCGTGCGGTGTCGCGCGTCGGTTGAGCTGCTGCCGTCGTCGTCGTTCTCGCAGATGTGCACTGACGCGGTTGCACTCCTTCGCAAGTGTCAATAGTGAAAAATACGAGGGACGAATGGGTAAATATAGAAATATCCTGTGAATATCTGATGATATATCCGACGATTTCCAATACGTTGCTTCCATTGTCGCTCATTCGACGTGTTTCCTATATTTTGTATAGTGTATGTCCACGTTTCCTTGAACATCAACAACGCAATCACGAACTGTCATCAAGATGGAGCAGGCTGACGAAGGTCGCACTCGCGACGACAGCAGCATTGAGCCGCAGCGCGATTCGCTCGCGGCTGCATCCACTGCTACACGCGAGGACAGCGAGACCATGCTGCCTCTTGCTGCTGAGCAGCCAACTGTCGTGGTGAACCTCAAGTTCATCCACCGCGAGCGCCTCTCGGTGCACTGCGCGCCTGCAATTCTCGTCGCGGACCTCAAGCAGCTCGTGCTCGACGTGTACGCGCGCGACGTCGCACGCAGCGACAATGCGACTGCACGCGAGCAGGACGCTCTCACGACGGCGTCGCTGCGCTTGATCTACAAAGGCAAAGTGCTCAAAGACGACCAGTCGCTCGCATCGTACGGCTTTGCGAGCCACGACACGCTCCACGCAGTCGTCGGGGGGCCGCAGCCGTCGTCACGTGCACCACCTGCATCGTCTGCCCAGCCGACTGGGCCGCCGACGAGTGCCACTAGCGCTCACCAAGCAGGTCAGTCGAGTGCGAGCGGCCAGTTCGCCGTGAGCCACATCAGTGTCGACGTCGAGGACGGCTCGCCCCTCGCTGGCTTCGTGAACCAGCTTGCGTCGATGCTCTCCGAGGTCAGTGGCTTGCCTGTTGCTGGATCCGCAGCCTCGAGTCCAGTTGCTCCGCCGAGTGCAGCAGCTTCGAGCAGCTCTGCTTCGCCAGCTGCGTCGTTGGCCCCAGCAGCAACTGCGACACCGCCGTCTCCGTCTGTGCGCGTGGCGGCGCCAGTGCCGCAGCCGCAGCCATTAGCGCCAGCACGTCCAGCTCCAAGCGCTGTGAGTCTGCTGAACCACGCAGCGGGTCTGCGACGCATGATGCCAGCGCTCGAGTTGAGTCCGCTCTCGCAGCCACCGGCGCTCTCGGACGAGATGTATGCGCTCGGGAACGCGGTGCGCGAAGCGAGCGACACGTTTCTCGCACTGCACCGACAGCTCCAGTTCGTCGCGGCGCGGTTCTTGACCGAGAACACCTTGAGCGCGTCGGAGCGACTGCGTCTGCGCACGCGCGTGCACCAGCTCGTGCCGATCCTGGGCCACGCCAGTGCGATGTCTCGCATGGTCGCGAGCAACCTTGAGGCGAGCTCGTACGGTCCAAGCGCGTCTGCTGCTGGAGCGCCACCTTCACAGCAGCAGCAGCAGCAGCAGCAATCACGCCCTCCTGCTGCTGCTCCGACCCCGCCGTCGCCTCCGGTTCGCCAGCCACCACGCACGGCGCCATCGCCACCGCCAGCACCTGCGAGCGTCTCGATTGCGCCAACTGTGAACGTCTTCAGTGGCAGCAGCAGTCACGCTGGCGATGTCGCTTCGAGCATTGGGAACTCGATCGTCGACGTCCTCCAGGCCGTGAACAGCCTTCGGAGCGGCGGCAGTCGACCACCTGCACCTGGAGCTCAGCCAAGCGCGCCGACTGGAACGGACGGTCTCGATAGCATTCTGAACATGGTCGCTGCCCTTACGACTGGCGCGCGACCGCAAGCGACGCCCTCGAGCCAGCACCAAGCGCCTGCACCAGTGGCCGCACCTAGTGCAGCAGCAGCAGTAGTGACGCGTGGAGCCGAGCAAGCGCGTGTGCGACCGCTTTCGGCGCTCTTTACGCAGGTGCGTGGTGCGATCAGCAAGGTTCGATGAGCCAGATCCGACGGACCCACGAGTGTGCCCTGCTGCTCTCGTATCGACAGGTCATGCGCGACATGGACACGCTGGACGAGTGGGACCCTGAAGCGCCGGACGACTTGCTAGCGAGCGTGCTCCCGCATCTGTGCCACCGTGTCCGCGCGCTCGCGAGTGCCTCGTCGACTGGCGACGACGCTGCAGTGGTACGTCTGTCCATCACCGCCTGTGCTTTCGTGGACCGAGTCAGGAAGAAGCTCACGCTCTTGCTCGTGTGTGCGTCTCTTGCTCGCTCCCGATGTCCAACAGCAGTCGCAGTGGTGTGACGACGCACTGGAAGAGATCCTCGTAGCTCTGGTGCGTTCTCGAGGCGCTGGCACAAGCGGCCGCAGGCACACTCGAGTGCGCGAGTGTCGCTAACGCTCGCGTTACTGTGTCGTCGCTTGCCCGCAGCGCGACGTGTGTGCGAGCTACGATGTGCCGTGTGTGCTCGATGACGCCCGTATCGCAGGTTGTCGCTCGCTGCTGATCGAGATGTTCGACGCGCTCGCTGAGCCCTGGGAAGGCGATCCAGACGATCACGCTTTCGCGGTGATCAGCGAACTCCTGTGCGTCTTGCCCCATCGCTGACTGACTGACTGGCTGGCGTCTAGGGACGCGAGCCCACAGTGTCGCTCTCTGTCTCTCACTGTCTCGATGCTTACGTGCAGGTACCGCCTGGACGTGCTTGCTGAGATGCTGCACACTGACGTGGCGCTGCGCATGGGCTCGATCGAAGCCGTGCGCGTGGTCGTAGCGACCTTGAGGAGCGTGCTCGTGACAGACGACCTCTCGGTGCGCCGACTCGCAGAAGCGTGTGCGAACCGCATCGCGGGAGACGTCACATCGCACCTGCTAAAGTTGTATGCGGTGCGTTCGAGTCGGCGCGTCTCGTGAGCCTAGGAGCGTGGGAAGCGGACTGACGACATGTGTATGATCCCTGGATCACTCAGTGAGCTCAAGAGCCGACGAGGTGAAGAGTGGAGAGTCAAGAGTGGAGTCGTCTGGAGCTAGGACCCTGTCCTCGCTCAAGTGTGGTGATCGCTATCACGTTTTTGGACTTGGATCACTCCGGGATGGGGACTGAGCTGGTGCTGTGAAGCAATCACCCCACACATTGAACTCAACAAAACAGCTCAACGACAGAGCAAAAGCCGACTAGCGCACGTACATCACTCGCGCGCGACGCCAAAAGCTGCGCATGTTGCCCTTGAAGCGAGTGACCTCCTTCCCTGTGATCACGAGCAGAGCCTCGTGGTTGTGCATGCGCGCAGCACCCGTCAAGTAGTGATCCAAGTGTGTGAGTGGAAACCGGTACATTCGATCACGTACCGATTGATACCGGTCTGTTCCTCTGCGTTGTTGATAGTGATAAAACCCAGTGTATTGCTATTGTAAGGTTGATAGGGATAAAAGCCCGTGCGATCCTTCTCCCTCTTGTGCTGCTGCGGATACGCTTTTCGCACAGAGCGAAGCGAAGTGAAGGAAGTGAACAAGGAAGGCGACGAGCCCCGAGCGCACTGCGACACGACCCGATGACCGTGACGACCTCCGGTGCGTAGTGCTCTCTGTGGGACGCGACTGGCTACCAGCGCGTCCATGACGCCGTCTCGCTATGCGCACTCACGCGTCTCCGTCCTTCGTCGAACGCGGTCAATGGATCTTGCTAGCTGCTGGCGTCTTGGCGCTGCTCGAAGAAGACGACTATGCACTCAAGGTGCGCTCTTGTTACTGCACTCTCCTCCACTGCCTCTCCTCCACTGCCTCTCGTGGACTGACGCCGACACCTCGTGCAGACGCATGCGCTGCAGAAGCTGCACCAAGTGGTGGACCAGAACTGGGCGGAGATCGCCGATGCGATCCCACTGATCGAGAGCCTCTCGGACGACGAGCAATTCTCGCACAAGGACCTCGCAGCGTCCATTGCGTCCAAGGTGCGACTCGCTCGCTCACCGCTCGGGTCGCAGCCGCCCACTCACCCCAGCGCTCGACTAACGCTTTGTACCTGCCTCTAGTGCTTCTTCCACTTGGAAGAGTACGAAGACGCACTGCGGCTCGCGCTCGGCGCTGGCCAGTACTTTGACATCAACGCCAAGTCGCAGTACACGGACACGATCATCGGTGCGTCTCGCCGTCGTCCAGCAGCAGCAGCAGCAACGCTCGTACTGCCGCGATCTCACACCACGTCTCGCTCTCTCGCTCTCTCTCTCTCTGTCATGCCCTAGCGACCTGCATTGACGAGTACATTGCGATCCGCTCCAAGGACGACGCCGAGGCGCTCGCGAGCATGGACCCGCGGCTCGCTGCTGTCGTCGAGCGCATGTTTGAGCGCTGCTACGCCTCGGGCGAGTTCAAGCAAGCGCTCGGCATTGCGCTCGAGGCGCGGCGCCTTGACCACGTCACCGAGTGCATCACGCGCTCGCCCGACGCCTCGGCGGCGCTCGCGTACTGCTTTGAGCTCTGCAAGTCGGTCGTGGCGCACCGCGACTTCCGTCTCCAGGTCTACCGCACGATGGTCGCGCTCTACCGCGCACACGCGCCGCAGGACGTCTCGAGCGTCTGCCAGTGTCTCCAGATGCTCAACGAGCACGCCGACGTCACGACGATCCTCCACGGCCTCATCCAGTCGCCCGCGCCAGCGGACGCGCTCGTCGCGTACCAAGTCGCGTTCGACCTCGCGGAGAACGAGAACCAGGCGTTCCTCCTCAGTGTCCACAACGCTTTGCCCACGCCGGCGCCGGCGCCAGACGCAGTCGTGGCGCCTGCCCCTGACAGCGCTGCGCCAGCTCCAGCGGCGCCGCCAGCAGTCGTGCCAGCGAACGCCCCCGCGGACTACTGGGGACGCATGGAGAAGCTCAAGCTCATTCTCTCGGGCGACTTCCTCGTGGACCTCCACTTGGACTTCCTCTACCGCCAGAGCGACTCGGACCCGCTCATCATGAAGACGATCAAGACTGCGGTGGAGAACCGCAACTCGGTGCTGCACCACTCGGCCGTGATCGCGCACGCGTACATGAACAGCGGCACGACGAACGACTCGTTCCTGCGCGAGAACCTCGAGTGGCTCGGCAAAGCGACGAACTGGGCCAAGTTCACAGCCACGGCGAGTCTCGGCGTCGTGCACAAAGGCCACGTGCGCGAGAGCATGAACTTGCTCGCGCCGTACTTGCCGCAGGGCGGCGTCTCGGCGTCGCCGTACTCGGAGGGCGGTGCACTGTACGCGATGGGGCTCATCCACGCGAACAAGGGCTTCTCGGGCTCGCAGAGCAAGGCGACGATGGCGTACCTCAAGACCGCGCTCAAGAACACGAGCGCCGACGAGACGGTGCAGCACGGCGCTGCACTCGGGGTCGGGCTCTGCGCGCTGGCGTCGCACGACCTTGAGCTCTACGACGACCTCAAGACGATCTTGTTCACGGACTCGGCGGTCGCTGGCGAAGGCGCTGGCATTGCGATCGGTCTTACGCTCCTCGGCGCCGGCAGCGACTTCCGCAACGGCGACGTCGTGAAAGACCTGCTCGCGTACGCGCACGACACGAAGCACGAGAAGATCATCCGCGGCTGCGTCTTGGGCGTTGCGCTCATGCAGTACGAGCGCGAAGAAGCCGCGGACGCTGTGATCGAGCAGCTCGTCCGGGACAAAGACCCGCTGATCCGCTACGGCGGCATCTACGCGATCGCAATGGCGTACGTCGGGACGTCGAACAACAGCGCGATCCGCCGTTTGCTCCACGTCGCCGTGAGCGACGTCTCGGACGACGTGCGGCGCGCGGCGGTGACGTGCTTGGGCTTTATCCTCTTCCGCACGCCGGTGCAAGTGCCGAAGCTCGTGTCGCTCTTGGCCGAGAGCTTCAACCCGCACGTGCGCTACGGCGCGTGTCTCGCAGTCGGCATTGCGTGCGCAGGGACTGCGAAGAACGAAGCGATCCAGCTCCTCGAGCCGCTCATGGACGACGCCGTGGACTACGTGCGGCAAGGCGCGCTGATGGCGATCGCCATGGTGATCATGCAGGAGAGCGACGGGCGGAACCCCAAGGTCTCGGCGATTCGCGAGAAGATCCTGAAGCTCATTAGCGACAAGCACACGACGACGATGACGAAGATGGGTGCGATCCTCGCGCAAGGCATCCTCGACGCCGGCGGCCGGAACGTCGTGATCTCGCTCCAGTCGCCCATGGGCTTTACGAAGATGGCGTCGGTCGTCGGCCTGGCGATCTGGACGCAGCACTGGTTCTGGTACCCGCTCTTCCACTTCTTGGAGCTGTCGTTCCACGCGACGTACGCGATTGGGCTGAACCACGACCTGAAGCTCCCCAAGGGCTTCGTGCTCGCGTGCGGTGCGAAGAAGTCGCTCTTTGCGACGCCGAAGCGCTTGGAAGAGAAGAAGGAGGAGAAGAAGGAGCTCGTCGCGACGGCGGTGCTCTCGACGACTGCCAAGGCCAAGGCGCGTCAAGCGAAGCACGAGGCAAAGGACAAGAAGCCAGCGCCGTCTGCGAGCGACGTCGCGATGGCGACAGACGAGAAGGCGCCGGAGACGCCGGAAGCAATGGACGTCGATGCAGACAGCGCCGCCGACAAGACGCCGGCGAAGAAGCCAGCGGTGAAAGAGCCGAGCGCGTTCACGTTCACGACGCCTGCGCGCGTGACGCTCGCGCAGCAGGCGGCCGTGGCGTTTGACCTGACGCAGCGGTACGTGCCGATCCTGCCGTCGCAGCGTCCCTCGGGCGTGATCATCTTGCGCGACACGACGCCGGACGAGAAGGAGGACGTGGATGTCGTCAAAGCGCCAGCGGCCGCTGGGGCCGAGAACGAAGCGGAGCCGCCCGAGCCATTCGAGTGGGAGCCACCGCAGCCGACGACGACGACAGCGACGGCGCCAGCAGCAGCAGCAGCGCAGCAGTAAGAGCGAGTGATGGCGCTGTTGCTGGTAGCAAGCAGTGGCGTTGATGGGTGGAGCACGTCTGCACTGTGCACTGGAGACGGAGGAGGAGGTGGAGGACTGGCGCAGGCAGCGAGAGGCTCCTGCTACTGAGCAGACGCACAATACGACTACAGTGGATCACGATGACGCGCGTGGCGAGCGAGCGCGTGGCGGATGAGCTGCGAGCGCAGGTGGCCAGGAGTGCGGCGTGCTGTTCGTGCAAACGGATCTCGCGCACTCATTCCAGTGGTGGATCTGAGTCGGATACCTCAAAACAAATAGCAGCTGAGCTTTGTTTTTCTATTCATTTGTGGACATCTTATAGAGACTCAGATGCAAACACTTGACGCACAAACACGCCACGATTGCTCATTCACGCACTTGCCACCTCCAGCGCACGTCGAGCAGCTCCGATGGACCTCAAGAGCCCTGCGAACGCGTTCCAGGGCGAGCGCTACTCGCTCGCGAGCTCCCAGGAGCGCCGCGAGCAGCTCCTGCCGCACGCAGACGACCGGTTCGCCGCGGTCATCGGTCCAACCGATGGCATGCCGTGGCACCAGCGCGCGCTCGTGTGTCTCCGGCCAGGCTGGCTCGCCTACCTCAAGCAGTTCGCGACGCTCCAAGAGGTCTCGGGCGCGTTCGGCGACATCGGGCTCTTCCTCCCGCTGCTCACGGCGCTCGCAATCGGCCGCGTGAATGGCGCGCCGCAGATCGAGTTTGGCCCGGCGCTCTTCTTCGCCGGCATCTTCACTGCGAGCCTCTCGCTCTACTTTAACGTCCCGATCCCCGTGCAGCCGATGAAGACGATCGCTGCGGTTGCGATCGCAGAGAAGTACGCGAACGAAGAGATCCTCGCGGCGGGGATCGTCTCTGGCGCCGCGATGCTCCTCCTCGCGTCGACGAACCTCATCACCGTCGTCGCGAAGATCGTGCCGCTCGCGATCGTCCGTGGCATCCAGCTCGGCGTCGGTATCAGCATCATGATCAGCGGCTTCAAAGCCGCGTACGTCGTCGACCTCGACCTCGCGCGCGCGACAGCGGCCGCGAGCTTCAAAGCGAAAGACACGACGGCGATCGCCTGGTGGGGCATTGACAGCGTCGCCGTCTCGATCGTCCTCGGCGTCCTCTGTATCGTGTTCCTCCGGAGCAAGCGCGTGCCCATTGCGCTCCTGCTCTTTGTCTACGGCATGATCGTGGCCGTGTACCAGTACACAGACCTCCGCAGCACGTACAGCTTGCCAGCGCTGACGCTCGGTCCCGACTTTGTGGCGCCGGTCGTGCCGTCCTGGCGCGCGTTCCAGCGCGGGTTCACGTACCTCTTCTTGCCGCAGCTGCCGCTCACGCTGCTCAACTCGGTCGTGGCGCTCGAGACGCTCTCGGCCGACCTCTTCCCGAAGCACCACGAGCCAGCAGGCGTGCGCCGCATCTGCTTTAGCCTCGCAGGCGGGAACCTGCTGTTTGCGTGGTTCGGGATGCTCCCAGTGTGCCACGGCGCCGGCGGCTTGGCGTCGCAGCACGCGTTCGGCGCACGGAGCAGCCTCGCCATGGTCTTCCTCGGGTCGTTCAAAGTCTTCTTCGCGCTGCTCTTTGGCTCGTCGTGCGTCACGCTCCTGCAGAAAGGCATCTTCCCCCAGTCCGTCCTCGGCGTCATGCTCGTGTTCAGCGGCCTCACGCTCGCCGCCGTCGGCCTCAAGATCGACGCGTCGAACCCGCGCGACACGCTCTTGCTCCTGCTCACTGCTGGCGGCGCGCTCGGGATCAACACGGGCGCAGGCTTCCTCATCGGCTTTGGCTCCTACTTGCTCCTGTGCGTGCTCCACCGCTTTGGTCTCGACGACAACTACGAGTAGACGCCGAGCGTCCTAGACGTTCGCCCTCGCCCTCGTTCTAGGACAGCAATGCCGAGCGGAGTCGCGAGAGGTTCTAAAGCAATACCAAGCGTGTTCTTCTGGCATTGAGAGGCTCTACCAGATGCTCTGAAGCTAGAGAGAGCGAGAGAGAGAGAGCGGATGCCGTCGACCTGCGTCTTTGAGCTGCTTCGAGGCCGTCCACAACATCTTTTGATGCCTTCGCCTTCCTGACTTCACAACAAATACATTCGACTTCAATGTAATTTTTTGTTATTGTGGACTTCTGTTCTTACTATTTTGAATCAGCCCACTCTCGGATTTCCCGACCGAATCCCACTTCGAGCTCTTTGCTGTAAACGAACCAGGCGCTCGTGCGACCTGCTGGCTGGCTCTGCGCGGCCGAGTGTGCGCGCGTGGGAAGCAGTGCGCGCTGTGCACACACACACACAGAGCAGCAGCAGTGCCGCCGCCGTCGTCGTCGTCCTCGCATTCGCACGCTCCAGCCATTCACTGCACACGCACGCGCTTGAGCGCTTCGTTTGGACATGGCACCCACGCGATCGCGCGAGGCGCAGCGACTGCTTGCAGCCAACCGAGGCTGTAGCGGCAGTCCAGACGCGCCAGGACTGCCGATGCAGAGCGTGTTTGAGACCGACTCGCGCCGCATCCTGCTCTCGGCTGGCAGCAGCTCGTCGCTGAGTGGCTACGGCTCACTTGGGTCGCGCCGCGGCAAGAGCGGGAGCTACAGCCACCGGGCGAGCAGCAGCGACCGCCTGAGCTGCTGGCAGAGCACCTACCACCTCATGTCGTTCATGACTGGCTCCGGGATGCTCTGCCTCCCGCTCGCGCTCGTCGAGATCGACTGGTACGCCGTGCTGCTGCTCGTCGCTGCTGCTGCGGTCAGTGCGCTCTCGTCGCGCCTGCTCCTTGACGCCATGGACGTCGTGCGCTGGTCGAGCGGCGCGAGCGTCTCGTACAGCGACCTCGGCTACGAGTGCTTTGGTCGCATCGGCCGCGTCACCACGAGCGTGCTCGTGCACGCGTGCTTCCTCATCACGTGCACAGGTGCGGCCATGCCATCATCGGTTTGACGAGCTGAGTGGTCAATAAGTTCACTAACGAGCTGCTTGTGCCGTGCGTCCTTACGATAGGCTACCTCTCGCTCGCAGCGTCCTGCGTCGCTGGCATCTCGGGGCTCCAGACTGGCACAGTCCTCGTGCTCCTGACGGCGAGCGTCTGGCTCCACGTCTTTGTCAAGTCGCTCAAAGCGCTCGCCGTCGTCTCGGCGCTGAACGTCGCCGTGGCGTTCTGGATCGAAGCGGTGATCTTTGGCGACGCGATGTACCCGCTCACGCAGATCGCGCTCGAGACGCCGGCGTTTGAGTTCGAGACGCCCGACCTCTCGCGGGCGAGCGTCGCCGTGAAGCTCTCGTACAGCTTCTCGCTCCTCGCGAGCGGCTTCTCCGTCCACGCGCTCATCCCGACAGTGTACAACGCCATGGACGACCACCGCGAGAGCGCGCGCGTCGTGGCGCGCAGCCAGCTCGGCGCCATGGCGCTACTGTACCTCCCGATCTGCGTCGTCACGTACGCCGTCTACGGCGCGTCGCTCCAGGCGCCCGTGTTCTTCAACATGCGCAACACGGTCGTGCGGAACCTCACCGTTGTGCTCTACACGATCCACCTCCTGCTCTCATACACAGTCGCGCTCTACCCACTGCAGCGCGCGTTTGAGCGCTGGCTGCTCCAGGTCGCGCCGTGCAGCCGCGCCTGGCGACGCGCCAGTGCACTCCCGAGCGTCCAAGCGAGCGGCGCAATCGGACATGGCGACAGCGACGTGGACGACAACGACGCGAGTCGCACGAGCGCACGCTGCACTGAAGCTGCAGTGACGCTCGCGAGCCGCTCAGCGCTCGTGCTGCTCACGCTCGCGCTCAGCTACGCGCTCACCCCGAGCGCGCTCGACATCTTTGGCGCGCTCCTTGTGCCCGTGACGCTCCTGTCGTTCGTGCTCCCTGTCGTGTTCTACTGGAAGCTCTGCCGCGAAGACGCACAGCTGCGCGACAAAGCCGCAGCGCTTGGCGTCCTCGCGCTCGCACTCGGGACCATGAGCTGCAGCCTCACGGTCTTCCTCTGATCCTCCGAGCACCGGCGTCCTCGCCACGTCTTCCTCCTCCATGCGTTCGTCCGGTCGTCTGTCGTGTCGTTCCTCCAGCTCCTGCGTCTCGTTCGCACGCACAAGTCCAGACACGTCCCTACACCGAATGACGAGCGGCTGCGAGCTGTCTCCTCGACAAAGACGACAGACAGTCTTCACGACATTCGGACGCCCTGGTAGTCAAACTCGTCGAAGGGTAATCACTTTTGTGTGTTGTTCAAAATCCACATGCGCACCCTCACCGTCGCGCACACTCACACTTCCCTCTCACTCTCTCTCTCTCTCTCGCGCTCTCTCGCACGCTCTGACGCACGCATTCACGCCCTTGCCTTTAGATCGATGGACCGAGCACGGGCTTTGCGCGCGCGTCAACCTGCTGCGGCTGCTGGTTGTACGGGTACGGCGCGTTCGTCGCTGGCGCAAACGCCGCGTACGACTGCTGCTGCGGCTGCGGCGCATTCAGTGGCTGGCGATCGCTCGACTGCTGCTGCGTGTAGAAGTTGCGCGGGTGCGGGTTGAACGGCCCTTGCTGCTGCTTGACGGGCATGCGGATCTCCTGGTAGCCCTGGCGTCGGCCGCGGCGCGAGAACATGACGTAGCACGAGAGCGTGACGAGCGCGATCTCAAAGAACACGATCGCAAAGATGAAGACGGCGATGAGGAGCGACTGGTCATTCACCCAGAGGATCATGCGCGACTCGCACGCGCAGAGCATCGAGTGCTGCGTGAGCGAGTCGCTGAGGCTGAAGCTCGCGCCGGCGCACTTGAGAAAGTCGCTCCCCGGCGTGAGCTCCGTCGCGCCAATGCGGCAGTTCGACTCAACGAACTTGGCGAACCAGCCAAAGTCCGGGTTCTCACACGTCGCATGGAGCACTTGCTTCGCGGCGCGCGTGAGGTCGATGTCGACGCCGAGGCCGCAGTGGTTGTACGCGTCTTTGAAGCGCCGGTTGATCCACTTGAGGATCGCTTGGTCGCCCGGTGAGAGCACGGAGAGGTCAAAGTTGCTCTTGGACACTGCGACGAGCGAGCCGTGGACGTGGTACATGAAGCCTGCGAGCGAGAGCTGCGCAATGACCGAGACGGCGACGAGGATCGCGTACGGGAAGAGGAAGACTTTGCTGTCCCACTGCGCGCCGCAGCACCCGAGCAGTGCGATGAGGATGATCAGCGCGCCGCACGTGATGATCGCGCTCGTGATGCCGCCGTCCGAGAACTCGTTCACGTCTGGAAGCGACACCATGTAGCCTGCGAGACACAGAGACGCATTCGCGCTTTGGATGAGCCATCACCACAAACGCAGACGAAGGAGCGCAAGGCTGGACGCACCGCCGAGCGTCACGAGCACGGAGCCGAGGAGGAGGAAGAGCACATTCGTGAACACGAGCACGCTCCGTGAGAGCGAGCGCCACGCGTGTTTGGTCATAGCGATGGTCGATCAATGGGCTGCGTCTGCGTCGGCGTCTGCGCGTCGCTCGCTTCGTTCGCTTATCAACCGCTTGTCTCTGCTCTTCTGTTTTGTTTTGCGGCTCGCCTCTGCCACACGAGCGTGACGAAAACAAGGGAAAGCGTGACGAAAGCGAGAAAAATCAGTGGCGTCGTCGTTTCAACTTCAAGACATCGATAAAAGTATAGTTATTTCGTGATAAACGTCTGCAGTTGTCTGTGAGAACGAATGATGGTCGATCTTTAACGCCCGCGCTGACGTTTTCTAACGCCCTCTTACACCCCAATACGCACACATCGGAAACCAGTTCACCTTCATTTACACCCTACATTGATCTGACTAGAACTTCAACCGTCGACTCGACTCGATGCCACGAGCGCGCTCGACGCTTTGCGTCTGCAACGACTGCTGCTGCTGCTGCTCGACTTCGTCATCGCTGCTGCCTTGGTCGACTGCTGCTGCAGCCGCTGCGCATAGCTCGTGGTC
>JAASFT010000539.1:0-17450 GCA_023333885.1 Globisporangium parvum
AGTGTCGATGCCAGCAGCAACAGCAGCACGAAGACACTCGGTCCTGTTGCTCTGCTCAGCCAGTCGGTTCGATTCGCACAACGCGGCGGTGATGAAGGCGAGGACCTGCTGAGGAGCCATCGCATCTCGAGCGCGCGCATGTGCTGCAGGCAAAGATCGCGCCATAGATGCTCAAAGAGTGCGTTGGGATCTCAAGCACGCTGTCGCCGCGTCGACCGAATCCAATTGGCATCACGCCTGCAAAGATCGAGACGTCGTCATGAGCGCCGCACTGTGATTCTCTCTGGCGCCGACCGCGTGGATGACGCGCCAGTGCATCAAGCCACACGTCCCGAGCACATCCACACATCTGTCGCATGTGTTCAAGCGCCTCCTGCTGTGTCGTATCTGCCGGTCGAGTGCGAGCATGAAGACGACGAACTGGAGTGCGTGAGTGCGCGTCGCCACTCAGGACATCGACACGCGAAGGCAGACAGAGGCAAGCAAGTCGTTGTATGCAGTGCGTGAAGCCCTCAACCGCTACGGACGAACTAGCCCAGGAGCGCAGCGCTGATCGCGAGCGCCACGGTCGCTGCAAGCGTCATGACCGAACTACTGCGCACGGACGGAGCCGCGCTCGTCGTGCTCGAGCCGCCACTCGAGTTCCCGCCGCTCGTGCTGTTGCTCGCGTTCGCGCTGCCCGTGTTGCCGTTCAAGCCGACTGCTTTCGCGAGCGTCGGAAACGTGAAGCTCGACGGTGGTGCGACGCAGCCGTCGTCAGCCGACGTGCACACCGTGCAGAGCTGTGCGTACTTGTCGCGCTTGCAGCCGTACTTGGTGTTGCACTTGGCGACGTTCTTGTAGCACGGCGGGTTCTCGGCCACGAGCTCTGCAACCGTCGGCAGCGGCAGCATGTGCGCGACGACATCCGACGCAATCTGCCCCGATGTCGCGCCGCCGCTCGTGAGGTTCTGGTACGCCACGACGAGGAGCTTCGCGCGCGCCTCGTTCGCGCTCTCGTCCTGCGGCTTGCGCCAAAAGTCGATGCTCTCTTCCCACACGCCGTCCTCCGACGCCATGAACTCCACGCCGCCGTCGTTGCAGAACTCGGTGAAATTCCCGTACGGCTTGCTCGTCGTGTTGCTCACCATCGACGTGATCCCAACGAGGTCGTCGATCGCGAGGTACCCGAGGATGCGGTAGTTGTACGTGCAATCGACGCCGTTCGGCAGCACGCCGCGGTCGCACAGTCCTTTGCGAGTCGCTGCGCGGCACGCCGTCGTCTTGTTCGACCACGCCGAGAGCGGACACGTGTTCGGGAACGAGAACCAGACATTGTCCGGGTACGGCGCGCGCGGGTCCGTGAGCTTCGACTCGCCGCCGACGAACGGACCGACGTTCGGCTGGCCGCTGTCGCCGTTGAAGTACGAACACGCAGTCGGGAAGACTTCGCTCGAGCCCGAGCCCGAGAGCGGCGTGCACCGACCGCTGTCCATCGGGATCATCGGACCGTACTCGTTCTGGTCCGCGGTCTCCTGGTACAACGCGAGCGTCTCGTTCGTCTGCGTGATTGCAATGTCGTAGAACACGACGTACGCCATGCTGCTCTTGCGCACGCACCGGTTCTCCGTTGACCGCGTCTTGTAGTTGATCCCCTCGGCTTGGACGTACATCAGCGCGCCTTCGACCGATGCCGTGTTGACCGAGTCCATCGCGCCGACAAAGGCGGCGTCGAGCTCTTTGTAGAACTTGGACACGAACCGCTTGCCTTCAGAGCTCCAAGCCGGCGCGTCGCTCTGCACACGCGCTTGGACTGAGCGCACTGGTGTCATGTGGTATGACCCGACCGTCTGCTTTGGTGTGAGCGTCGAGAGGAAGCCCGCTGTCGAGCCAGCGGTAGCTGTCGTGCTGCTGTCGCCCGTGGCGCTGCTGGCGCTGACCGTGCCGACAACGCTCGAGCTGTCGGTCGTGGTAGCCGCAGACGCAGCGCTGAGCGCAAGCGCCGACGCAACGAGCGCAAGTGAGAGCTTCATGGTCGGGTAGCGCTGCTAGGGAGTGCGAGCAAGCGAAGAGTACTGTTGCTATACGAGCTCTAGCTTGATGCGTGTGGACGAGCAGTCAGTGGTGAATTCGCGAGTGAGCGAGAGAGAGCAAGGTGGAACGCTGGACACGATCGTATGTGTGAGCGAGCGAACCCGCGCGAGCGGAATGCACAGCGAGGGGTCCCGATCTGTCTGACGTGTCCATTGCGAGTCTTCGTGCTCGGGCTCGACTCGATCTGCAAGACCTCATGTCCAACGCCATGATAGCTGCTGATTGCCGCCTGGTGGACAACCAGTGACCTGGTTTCACTATGATCATGTCGCGACAGGTCGAGCGCTGGAGGATAGCTTGTGAACACTAAGGCGAAGCTGAAAATTCAAGCCGAGAGCGAGCCATCGTACGCACTGCGGTGCTGCCTTCGCACGCTTCGTGCGCGAGTCTACCGGCGATGGACGACCTCGAGTGCGCGCTTGAGCGCAGTCGCACCGCGCTCTGTCGTCGGCATGGAGCTGGAATCTCACGACTTCGGAACGCTGATTGAGCGACCTCGACCTGGATTCTCAAGTCAGGAGGACCGCTGAGCGTCGATACCAAAGCAAACAAGGTGGTGACGACGACAGCCGCAGCACGACAGGAGCAGCAGACAACACAAGTCGACGAATGCTCACAAGACGCACATCGATTCCGTGTTGGCAGCGGTACAGTGGGGCGTCGCCGTCACTCTCGTACTCTCTCAAACCAGTCTCTAAGGACACTTGCACTGCTTCCAGTCTGTCTCTCTCTCTCACTCGACCGAGCCTCTAGAAGTCGCAGATGCGCGGCTTCTTATGCTTCCCACCACCCGAGACGCCTGCCGGCGGCGCAGGCAGTGGCGCCGATGTCACAAGAGGGAGCACTTGGATCGGCGAATCACCCGTACCGATCGCACCACGCATCTCTGTGCTGCTGCTGCTGTCAGGAGCAGGAGCAGCACTGTTGTCTGTACCAGTGGCGGTGTTGTCTGTCGTGCGCGCAGTGTCGGTCTCGCTGTCCGTGCTTGGGTAGCTAGTGCCCTGCTGGTTCATGTTGTCCCACGCCGGCGCTGGAGGGTTTGCCACTTGGTCCACTGGCGATGCAATCGGGTCCGGCGTCGCCACGAGCGTTGGCGCAGGTGTCACGGTAGGACCTTGGATCGGCGCGGCAGTCGCCACTGGCTGCTGTGTCGTCGCAGGCGCTGGCACTGGCATAGTTGGCGTCGCTGTCGCTACAGGCGTCGGCACCACTGGCGCAGCAGTCGCGACTGGCGTCACAGTCGGCGTCAACGACGGTACTTGCGTGGGCGGCGGCACTGGCACTGGCGCGGCAGTCACTGGAACCGTCGGTGCCGGTGCCGGCGTCGTCGAGCCGCCACTGCCGCCGTAGATCTTCGCGATCGTCGCAATGTCCGAGGCTGCTAGCGTCGCAGCTTGGCCGAACGCTACGTCCGCTGCTTCGTTGCACATGGCGGCGGTCGGGACGACGCAACCGTCGCGCTCGGTCTGGTCAATGTCGCAGTAGACGACTGAGAGGTCCTTTGGGATGCAGATGCCCGTCTCGCGCGAGTAGTGCATGACCGAGCCGCTGTCGTACGCGGTCGTCGCGCCGCTCTTCTCTTTCATATAGTTGTCCGGACTGAGCGTGAGGTCCGACCGGAGCACGACGACCTGCCGGTTCGGGTGCGTGTGCTCGTGGATGAGTCCGATGACGTGGCCGAGCTCGTGCACGGCGACGCGAAAGCCGCCGTCACCATTAAAGCACCCGGCGCCAAAGTTCAGGTCCATGCGCGAGTCCGGCGCGTACCCGAGCGTGGCAAAGCAGTCGTTCGCGCCGGCGGCGTTCACGATCTGGAACTTCTGCGTGCATCCGCCGCAGGCGCTCGG
This sequence comes from Globisporangium parvum, assembly GCA_023333885.1. NCBI lineage: Eukaryota > Oomycota > Peronosporomycetes > Pythiales > Pythiaceae > Globisporangium > Globisporangium parvum. The sequence goes on from JAASFT010000539.1 coordinate 3,921, forward strand.
GTACTTGGCGCGGCACTCGTCGAGCGTAATGAAGCGCACGGCCGTGGACTGGTGGTACGCGTCCATCGCGCGCGCAAACACGCTCTGCTGCGCCGCCGTGAACGACGAGCCGTAGCTGTAGCACGCAACGCCCTGGGGCCAGTAGTGGTCCGTGCCACTGAGGTACACGCCGAGGCGCCGGCGGCTCTCGTGGATCACGTCGTCTGCGCACGAGATCGTCTCAGCGGTCGCGGCGTCGCGCACCCGCGTGTCGACAAAACACTCGGGCTTGTTCCCGGCTGTGCACGTGGCGTAGATGCTGCCTGCGACTCCCTTCCGGCCCGTGACGTAGCGGTAGTTGTTCGAGACCGTGAGGCCACCGACCGTGCACATCGTCGTGGTCGACGAGCTCGAGTTGTTTGTCGTCGTCGTCGTCGTCGTCGTCGTGGTTGTCGTCTGTGCGCTCGTGCTCGCGCTTGTGAGAGCAGCGAGACCGAGCGCGAGTGCAGCGATCTTCGCAGCAGGACTCCACATTGTAGTAGCAGTGGTGGTGGTGGTGGTAGCTCAACGACAGGAGGAGGAACGGACGGAGACTCGACAGCGACGCAGATGCACAGGAGACAGACGCGAATGCCGCGAGACTGAGACGACAGAGAGAGAGAGCGACACAAGCGCGCAGTGATGCAGTTGCTCTGGAGACAGCGGCGCAAAACGGCGAATGATTCGTCGCGTGAGCTGCTCGTGCTTGCTGGCGAGCTGAGCTCCTGCTACAAGTGCGCTCGTACACTCGAGACGCTCGCTCTCTACCAGCAGCAGCAGCAGCGCAGCACGTATGTAAAAGCTCGAGGACATCACTACCACATGACATTGCGATCCCGCGACGACGAGGCGATCGACCACGCGTGAGCCTGGTCATCTCGCCGTCTCTACTGCGCCGCGTATAATAGCAGCGCTGGTGCTGCTGCTGCTGCGGCGGCGGCGGCGGCGGCTGTTGTCGCCGGGTCTCTTGCCAACGCGCGCACCCATTCGACGTGATCAGTCGGTCATTCGGTGCGAGCGGGACCAGCTGGGCGGATACTTTCTGCTGACTCGCTTCCCTCAGTTTCTTCACTATCTAAATAGCCTGCTATGCTGACTCGATCCAGCTGTCAAGCGACGACGAGATGTAGAAGCAGCGGCACTGACGAGCGCACGGCGCGCTCATACATCCATGCGCAGTCTCGAGTCTTGAGTGTGTGTGTAAGCGCCAAGCTGCGCTGTGAACACCACAACTAGACACCACCACTGCCGCCAGCCGGATCGAGCAGGTAATCAAGCAAGCATGCGGACATTGAGCGCGAGACAGAGCAGGTCAACGCCCAAGCGGTTGTGCAGCACCTGCTGCGTTCGCCATGGACTGGAGCAGCTCTTGCGGACATGTACGGACTTGAGCTCCTCACGCTCTCTCGCTCAAGTCAGCGCGTCTGTCGATCGCGGTGGTCGTCTTGAGCGTACTGACTTCTTACGTGAAGAGCGTGTCGAGCCTAGTGAGAGGCTGCAGAGGTGCTGCTCCACTGCGCAGGACCTGCAAGCGCTGGCGAGCACTACCAGAACACGCGCATGGCGCCAGTCGAGCACTAGATCTGCTGCATCCCAAGCACCCGCTCGCTCTCGCATCCCAGTCGTTCGTGCCTGCAGTGTGTATTCAGCTCCGCTCTGGCGGCGCCAGCACGTACGATAGCTGACGCTGCCATGGTCCGCCCTCGCCGTCTTCTACACTCGCAACAGTCCTAGTCGCCTCTCACAGGCAGCAGCAGCAGCAGCCGTCCTAGCACCAAACCGCCTGGGACGCATGCCGTCGCTCGTCTATTTCTCGTCGTAGTTGTACGGGTCCAAGTCGCCGTGCGGCGCCATGAGCTCGGCCGGGATCGCGTCGCTGTCGCCGGCGATGAACGTCGGGTACGGCAGCGGCGCCGCCGGCTTCTTCTTGCGCGCGTCCGTCACGCGCACGATGCCGCCGTTGCTGCCCGGGACCGTGCCCTTGACGTAGACCAAGTTGCGCTCCGTGTCGATCTTCACAACCCAGAGGTTGTCGCGCGTCACGCGCTCGCCACCCATGCGACCCGGCATCTTCTTGCCCTTGAACACCTTGCCCGGGTCCTGGCACTGACCCGTCGAGCCCATGTGACGCTGCGTCTTCGAGTTACCGTGCGACGCCGGCTGGCCGGCAAAGTTGTGGCGCTTCATCACGCCCTGGAACCCTTTGCCCTTGCTGCTCCGAAGCACAAGAGAGTCGGCCAGTCAGTTGTCTGGAGCTCCAGCAAGGACACGGAGCCATTCACGAAGAGCCCGAGGACGACTGGAGGACGTTGGACGCACCTGATGCCGCACACGTCGACAAACTGGCCAGGCGTGAAGTGCAGCGCCGAGAGCGTCGTACCTGGTGTCCAGATACACCAGCAAGCGAGAAGCAGTGGGTGAGCTACTGCTCTCGGCCACAGCAGCAGCAGATAGAGCCGTGCAGCTAACAAGACAATCGTCGACGCACCGAGCGGCAGCAGCGCGTCTTCCGAGACCTGGAACTCCTGCAGCTGGCGCTTCGGCGGCACGCCAGCCTTCGCCAAGTGCCCGAGCACCGGCTTCGTCACGTTGCGCGCCTTGCGCAGCCCAACGCCGAGCTGGAGCGCGTTGAAGCCGTGGCGGTCCGCGGTCTTGACCTGCGTCACCTGGCACTCCTCGACCTGGAGCACCGTGCAGTTGTGGCGGTAGCCGTAGTGGTCCCACACCGGGAGGCACCCGACCTTGACCGCGAGCAAGCCCGTGCGCTTCTTCTCGGGCGACCACTCCTTCTTGTCGAGCGAGATCGCCGCTGGCTGCGCGGCTGCCGCCGCAGTGGCAGTGGCGCTCGACGACAGAGGCGCCGCGCGTGGAGCTGCTGTAGTCAGCGCCTTGCCGCTGCTGCTGCTGGTGAGGCCGCCGGCCGTGCGCAGGAGCGCGCTCGAGCCGCGCCACAGAGCTGCCATCGTTGCGTTCCTACTCGTCGTGCCGAGAGCCTAGCGCTGTGCGTGCGTGCGACTTGTGTTCGCGAGAATGGCCACCATTCACCACCACACGCGAGTCACTGCATTTTGTCACTATTATTTTGACTTGATGATAGATTAGCATACAATCATCAAGTGAACAGTAGATTCGCTCGATGGTCTCTGGCACAAATCGCTGCTTGTCTCGTATTCCACTGCTTTGCAAGACCACACTAGCGACCGCGCGATTTGCAGTTCTCTGGCAATTGAGCGCGATGATTACTATACAGTTGACTATACACGATACGGTTGCAGCTATACAGCATGTGGGTGTTCGTTGATCCATCACTGGGTTTTGTCGCTATCGCATTCGGCCATGGATGCGTTCGACTGCTTCTGGCTCGCTTCGCCCCCTGAAACAACCTATTCGTCACGTGCGCGCGTGTGTGTGTGTGGGTCTCGAGCGCTTGGTCTGTCGATCGATCAGCTGCTCGATCGCCTTGCAAGTACGTGTACGTGTACGTGTGTCTGTATACGGCACTGCCTTGCTCCATCGCGATTAGTACGTCACGCTAGCAGAACCACCTGCGCGCGTCACGAGCAGCTCACATGGCTTCCTTCCACGTAACGCTCACGTACGTACGTCGACTCTCCATTCGTATAGCTCTCAGTCACAGCAGCTCCACTGCACGATTCGCATGAGCACGTCGCGCCGGCGCCTCGTGGGCCATGCGCTGCCAGCGCTCGTGCTGCTACTTGCCCTCTCGCAGCACGCGTGGCTGCTGCTTGCAGCATTACGCTCGGTCTACTGGCTCTTCATGCGTCTGGCGCAGCTCGCGGTCGTGCTTGCCGGAAGCGGGAGCTTCTGGTGGGTCCTGCGGTCGTACCAGCTCGCGAAGGAGCAGGAGCTGCTCGACCAGGCGTGGAGCAAGTACCAGTTCTACGAGCGCTATCGTCAGCGCTCGAGCAGCAGCAGTGGCAGTCGCATCAGCGACGCAAGCAGCAGCAAGCGCTTGCCTGTGAACGCGCACTTGCGCACAGCGTGGCGCCTGCCGCCGGACGTGAGCGACGAGCTCGCGCTCGTGGTCCAGTGCGCCGTGCGCGACTACGTGGCGTACTGGTTCGAGCCCATCTCGCCCGTGAACGACGACTTCCAGCGCGACCTCAAGCGCCTGCTCGCCGACCTCCTCGGCGCACTGACCGCGCGCGTACTTGCGATCGACTCGTCGCAGGCGCTCGCGCTCGCGGCGAGTGTCCTCGAGCTCGTGCGGCTCCACCTCGGCTGGTTCCGCGAGGCGTACGCGCAGCTCGAAGAGACGGACCCGAGCGCGTTCCAGGGCGACGACGCGCACGACGCGGCGCTGCTCGCGCGCCGGCAGGTCCTCGTCGCCGCGTACGCGCAGACTGCGGCATTCCTGCACCCAGGCTGCGTCGCGGCGGCTCCAGGACTAGCACCAGGTTCTAGCAGTGTCAACGGTGCCACTACCCGCAAGTCCGAGACACCAGAAGTTGTGTACTTGCGCCACGTCGCCGCGCAAGTGCTTCAGCAGCTCCAGCCAGAGCTCAGTGAGGCGCAGTGCGAGAGCAACGTCGTTGTGTCGATGGTCACGAGCCTCTTGCGCGAAGCCGCGACGTTCAAAGTGCTCGCGCCGCTGGCCGAGTACGCGCAGCCACAGTTCGCAAACGAGCTTGCGCTCGCGTTGCTCCAGTCGCTCGTGGCAGACGACAAGGACGCGGCACTGCTTTCGCCTGCCAATGGCGCTAGTGCTAGTCCGAGTCCAGCTGGCGTCGGCGGGATGACGCTCCAGCGCCTCCGCCTCACAAAGAGCTTGCTCTATCGAGCGACGAAGCGCAGCAGCGAGCAGGCAGAAGCCGCGTTTCAAGCCGTCGTCGACGTCGTGAGCGCTGCTGCTGCGTCGTCCGCTGCAGTCACGAATGGCGCCACTGGGCCAAGCGACGCTTCGTTTGACGGCGACGACTGGAATGACGCGAGTCGCGATGCTCTGAGCAGTCCGGCGAGCGCGCCGATCGCCAGTCGCAGCAGCAGCAGGACGCCACATGAGCGCAAGCAGCCGTTCGCGTCGCTCTTTTCGTTCGACGACCGCTTGAGTCTCCCGCGAACATCGCGGCTCAAGACGCCGCGCACGTTCCGCCCTGGTGCGTCTCTAGGAGCTGGGACGAGCGGCCTCAAGTCCGCAGCCGCTGCAGGCGCTGCGCACATGGACGACCTCAAGAACATCAAAGCGAACATCGGATCGAGTCTGAACAAGGTCAAGCGCCGCTTCCGCACGCTCAGCGGCCACCCAAACGACCCAGAGACGCCACATGGCTCCGTCACTGGTGGTAGTGCCTTCCCGTCAACGCAGGCAGCTGCGCGCATGATGAAGAAGCCAGGGATGCTGCTGCAAAAGGCGCTGCGGCGCCACGACGGACCCATGACGCCGTCGATGATGGCAACGCTGGGCATGAGTCCCATGTCGCCCACGAACTCGCTTGACGAAGTGCTCACACCGCCGCCGCTCTCAGACGACGACTTTGACGCCCACGCCGGGGACGAGTCGCCACTCTCCGAGCCGCCGTCGCCCACGCCGCGCACAGACGCAGCGCTCTCGATCGACGAGCTCGCCGGCGACGGCGACACAGACGACGATGATGATGATGATGACGACCTGGCTGACGACGACGACAGTGTCGATATTGTCGAAAAATGCATTGAGTCGCCGCCGAAGCCACTCGCGCTGTCGCCTGTGCGCGTTGTCGAGCTCCTGGACAAAGCGGTCGCGAACTACGTGCGCATGGGGGCAGAGCGTCCGGAGATGCGCACGTCCGCCCGCGCGCGCGAGCTCTACGACCTGCTCGTCGCGCTCGAAGACGTGTTCGTGCTCGGGTTCCACGATCCAGTCGAAAATGTCGACAACGTCGATGCGATTGACCAGTTCGACAGCGACGACACGGAGTGTCTGGACCGCGAGGCACCGCAGTACTGGCGCTACTTTGCGGTCGAGCGGTCCGAGACGCCGTTCTTGACCGAACACTGGCAGTTCGTGTCGGTCAAGTGTCCTGCGTGCGTCCCGAGCGAGTCGTTCGTGTCGACGCGCGGCGTGCAGTGGCTGCTCGCGGCGCTCGAAAAAGGCGCGCTGTGGGAGTACGTCACGGCGCTGCACCTGAACGTGGGCGTGACAGCGCAGTTCTACGACGAGCCGGACTCAGTCGTGCACACTGGACCGCTCATGGAGCGCGTGCTCACGAGTCTGTTTGCGCTCAACAAGGTCCGCGTGGCGCTCGAGATCCCGCACGTCCTCGGCCGCCGGAGCGAGATGGACGAAGCGTTTGGCGTCATTGCGGTGCCATCACTCGTGCCTGCGCCGTCAGTGCGCATCGTCGAGAGTGTGTGGGAGGTCGAGCGGTACGTGCCGATCCAGGGCTGGACGAAGGCGCAGGACAAGCGCTGGCGCGAGCTGCCGTCATCCGAGTGGATCTGGGAGACCGACTGGACGCTCGCGACGGTCGCAAGTGCGCCGGGCTGGGCGTACGCCAAGACGTTCGACGACCGCTTCCACGACAAGGAGCGCAAGTTCGACTCAGTGCGCCGGCGCAAGTGGGTCCGGCGCCGCCGGCTCCTCCCGCCAGTGCTCACAGCGGTGAGTGCGCCGGCACTTGCCGTGACATCGCCTCGACCGAATGGACGCGCGCTGTCGTACACTGGCAGCGACGTGAGCAGTGGCCGTGAGCGCAGCAGCAGCACAAAGAGCGGACCCGCGTCGCCGCCGGCGCTGTTTGGCGCGGCGTCGCTCCCAGTCGCGCCAGTGGCGACAGTCGTGACGCTCGGCGCCGGCAAAGTCCGGAACCTCAAGCAGTTTTTCGACGCCTCGAAGCGCAGCGGCGGTCTCGGAAAGGCGAAGACCGACGACGCAGCGGCGCTCGGACGGGCAAGCGCTGCGTCGCCGCCGGCACGGAGTTTCATGAAGCGCCGATCGAATAGCTTTGACAAGTCGATGCTCGCCGGCGCAGTCGCAGAGCTGGCACTCGCGAGTCCGCCGTCTACGCCTGCTGCCTCACCAGCGCCAGCGACGGGATCGACTGGCAAACCAAAGCGCCGGTCGATCCCGTCGCTGCGGCGCTCGCAAACGTCGAGTGAGAAAGACGTGAAGACGGCGCTCGGACTCGTGCGGTCAACGACGACTGGGTCCGCAGCGACGCGGCCACGCGACCTCGTCGTGCAGACAGACGCTGATGTTGACGACAGCGTCTGCTTTCGGTGTCTTGTGCCGCTCGATAGCGAGAGCGACGACGCTGAGACTGGCCAGACGTGTCCTAGTTGCGAGCAGCGCGTGTGTCCTGCGTGCTTGGACTGCTTTGCGTTCGCGACGCTGCCGCCGCCGCTCGAGGTGTCGCGCAAGTCCCGCATGTGCCGCGCGTGCTACGATCGCTGGACGCGGCGGTACCGGCTCAAGCTTGGCGCGCACGTGAGCAAGTACTTTGCGCGCGATGGCGCAGTGCTTAGCGACTCGACTGCGCTGCTGCCATCGACAGGACTGAGCGACGTGAGCATCGCCACGAATGACGTAGCAGACGCAACGCCATTGAGCCCAGGACCCAGCTCTCACACAAAGACTGCGTCGCTGCAGCCGCCACCTGCGCCGCTGACTGCCAAGTTTGAAGTCGCAGTCTTTCTGCGAGACGACCCGGCGCAGGCGTGGAGCGTCGTGAAGAGCTTCCAGGACTTTGAAGCGCTCGAGAAGCAGCTGAGCGAGAAACTCAAGAAGCAGGAGAAGCGCCACGGCGCTGGCAGCAGTTGCCGCGGGGGCCACTGGAAAGGCGTCGACTACTCGGAGCTCCTGGACCTCGCGCCGCGGCTCACGAAGCTCCCAGTCGCCGCGCTCACATACGCCCAGCGACTGTACGTGCTCGACGCGTTCGTGCAGAGCTTGTTGGCGAGCGACACGCTCTGCCAGAGCCCGGTCGTGCAAAAGTTCCTGCTCTTGAGCAACGCAGTGGCTGTGCCTGGAGCTCCAAGCGCTCTGGCATCGCCGTTTTCGACATTCTCGACACCGTCCGAGCCGCCGCTGTCGCCACACTTGCTCGCCAGTGCGCCGTCGAGCGCACCGAGCGCCGCCGGCGTGCTCCTGCTCGAGCACGGCAAGTGGCGCAAAGGCAAGTGGGTCGCGCCGGAGACGAGCTCGAAAGAGACGAAAGTGCGGCTGCTGCAGCAGCTCGAAGTGCGGTTGTTCGCAGTCGTGGGCGAAGTGTTTGAGTTCGACGGCATCGGCGTCGTGCGGCGGCAGCTCTTTGCCATGAGCCGGTCGTTCGTGAAGGCGTTTCTGAGCGCGAGCCACTTCCGGAAGCTCGAGAAGCAGTACGCGTCGCTCACGGACTCGACGCGCGTCGCGGCGCTGCTCGTGGCGTTCCGGGCGTACATGTTCCCAGACCCGACCGCGCCGCCAGTCGCGCCAGCGGCGCCATTGAGTCCACTTGCGATGCAGACGCTGCGCAAAGACTCGCTCGACGCGATCGTCGCGAGCTTTCCGTCGACGCTCGTGTCGCTCTTTGGCGACACGTCGTGCGCGAACGCCGCGCTCAAGCTCCACGAGTTCCTCCAGCACGAGGTCTTTGTCAAGAACTTGCTCTTCAGCATTGCCGACGACGTGCTCGCGCAGCTCTTTCCGGACAGCGTCCCGTTCAAGCCCAAGGGCACAAGCGGAGGCAAGTAGGACCGCATCGGCGCATAGGCATGTCGGGTGGATGAATGGGGTACACGAGCAACCTCTATGGACACATGAATGGACGGCGGATGGGGCATGCAATGGCGTGGTGGACTCAGTCGTGCTTGACAACGGCGGCCGCAGTCGGTCGCTTCGTGCGCGACACGCCTTCGTCCTGCTCCTTGATCGACTTCTCGAGCGCCTTGAGCTTCTGCTCCACGCGGCTGCGCTTCTTCGTGCGCGCGGCCTGGTTGATCTCCTTCAGCCGCTCCTTGCCGGCGGCTTTGATGTCGCGCAGCGCAAACGCCGTGCCCGCCTGCAGCACGCGACTCGCCATCGTCTCTTCGATGTTGCGGTTGATGAAGCCCGTGACGGACTTGTCGCCGTGGTTCTTGAACGCCGTCTCATTGCGGCGCACCTCAGTCGTCGGGTCTAGCAGTCGCACATGCGCACGTGCCGGCCAGTCAGTCCCGTGTGCACGCCCACCAACAGCCAGCCAGCCATGCATCCATTGGCAAGACAGAAGCAGCAGGAGCTACTTACTGCCTTTCTTCGTGAACTTGGTGGCCGAGAACTTGTGGCCGTACGCCTTGACCTTCTTCGCTGGCTTGGCGCTCGCGTTCTTCACGCTCTTGCTCGCCTTCTTGAGGTACCCTTTGCCCTGCGCCATGCTGTGCTGCTGCTGCTGCTTCTGCTGCTTGCTTGTCTTGATGTGCTTGTTGTGTCTGGTGGCTTGTGCGACTGATTGATTGCCTGGTTTGACTGGCAGCGCGCAACGAGAATTGATTTCAATTGTATAAACCAATCTGTAGCTGTACAATCGAACGGAATTCCTAGGGCAAGCGCAGAGCAACCTCAATGGCGTCACTCAAGTCTCTCGTCTTGATCAACGAACGACTCTGACCACGCGCGCAATGGCGTCTACGACTTCCTCTCACTCTCCGTCTGCTCTGATGTGCTTTGATGTGCTGTGCCCATCGCAGACACTATGCACTCGCCATGTATGAAATGTAAGTCTATTGAAAGCGCACCAACGCACAGGAGCCTACGACTGCTTTGCTTTCTTCGAGGACTGCTGCGCTGCCGTCGTCGCTGCTGCAGCCTTCCGCTTCGCTGCTTTGCTCTTGTTCTTGCGCTTCGTCTTCTTGCTCGTCGCACTCTTTCCACCAGCGCTGTCGACAAAGAAGAGCTCGGCGCCTGCCGGTGCCGCAGCAGCAGTCGTCTCGCGAGCACTCGCGTCCGCCCCGACTGGCAGGAGCAGTTCATCCGGGCCGCGCTTGAGGAACGCGGCGTAGTGCTGCGTATTTCCAACCGTAACACGATGCGTCAGTTACCAACCTCCCCACTCGTGCCCGTTACAAACACAACATACAGACGCACCTCTGCCACTGCAGCCAACTCGACGTCGGTGACGTCCGTCGCGCTCAGGAGCGCACTCGCCATCTTGCTCGCCTTGCTCTTGGAAAACTTCTTCATGACCTCGCGCACGAGCGGCGTCTGCAGCGTGTACACGCGCTTGACCTGCGCGAGCCAGAGCCAGAGGCTCGGCGGGAGCGGCACGCTCGCGAGCGCCACCATCGCAGTCGTCACTGCTGGCACCAACTGGCGCCGCTCCGTGCGCATAAACTGCGCCGCGCGCCGGATGCAGCAGACAGTCTGGAACAGCAGCCAGTCGGCCGCAGGGCTCTCGTGGCCCGCTGCGTAGCGCTCGAGGACGCTCAAGTCCGCGAACGCGCGCGTGTAGACGTCTGCGAGGCAGTCAAAGAGCGCGCGCTGGTCCGCGGCGTCGAGCGCGAGCGACTCGTCGTCCACGTCCTTGTAGCTCGCGGGCTTGGGCAGGTCGTGCAGCGCTGTGAGGACCGAGACGAGCCACGGCGACGTGGCGCGCGTGCGCGCTGCAAACGCCACGTGCCGCACACTCAGCTTCGCCTGCGCGAGCCAGTCGAGTGGCGCTGATCGCGCTGCAGCTCGGCCACTGCGGCGCGTCGCCTTCGTGTCCGTGTCCGAGTCGTCGCTCGTCGCGTCGCTGTCGCTGCTGTCACTCGAGTCGCTATCGCGGACGATCGGATAGTAGATCGCGAGCGCGAGCACGAGACCGCAGAGCTGCGCGAGCGCGGCGTCGTAGTCGACCGACGCGACGGCGGCGCTCATGCGCGGACGGTAAAATGCCGACCAGGGCGTCGCGAGCACGGTCGTCGTCGCTGGAGGCGCGAGCGCCGCAGTGCTCGATGCGACTGCGTCCGCCGCCACGATAGCCTGGAGCACAGTGCGCAGACGCTCGAGCGTCACGCTGTTTGCTGCCGCCGGCGCGCAGCTCCAGTTACCGTGCGCATCAGTCGACCACGTGCGCACGAGCTGCGCGCCAGACTCTGCGATGCGCTGGACGAGGAAGCCGCGCTTGTGCGCGCGCTCGCTTGACGTCTCGTAGCTGCGCGCGCTCACGAGCTGCAGCTGCTTCGCGAGCGCTTCGATGCTCGCAACGCTCACAGACGCGTCGGATGCGAGTGCAAAGTCGTCGAGCGCGAGGAGCGCCGCGAGCTCGTGCTGCTTGGCGGCGTCGGCAGCCGCGAGCGCGTGTTCGACGTCGGCTTCGTTCAAGAGCTGGAGCGTGCGCGCAGAGCTCGGCTGCGCGGCGTCGCTCGCCTGGAAGTCGGCGTAGCGCTGCTCGAGCAACTGCTTGAGTGCTGCGACTGCAGACGGCAGCTCGCGCACGAGGTGGCCCTTGAGCGCGATCTTGGGCAGCTTCGCGACGGCTTCTTCGAGCAGGTCGCGCAAGAACGCGCCATTCTGCCAGAAGCGCTCTTTCTCCGGCGTCTGCGTCCACTGCAGGAAGACTGCGTCCGCAAACTGCGCGAGGAACTGTGCCTGCTTGCGCTCAAGCGCAGCGGTCGTCGTCGTTGTCCGCGCCATCGTCGTGTGCAGGAAGCAGGCGAGGCAGCGGTCGTTGCAGCCGTTGCAGCAGTCGTGTGCTGATGGATTTGACTGGAGGCTAACGGAGTGGTGCAGTGTACCACTACTGTACCACATGCACGGTACAGTCAAGTGCTGTTTTTGAGAGTAAACCCTCTGTATTGTAACGGTGTATATCTTTGAAAGGGTTTGTGTGGGCTACACAGAAGCGCAAGCACAAGCTGATGCACATTGCAGTAGCGGCGCTGCCGACCACGACGACGAGCACGATGCACGCGCAGCGCCACGAGGTCTTCTGGACGCGCGTGTTCTTCTTCGGCGCGTCGTGCGTTGCGGGGCTCATCATTGCGCGCAAGCGCAAGCTCCGGCGCTTCCACTTGCACATCCTCACGACCAAGGCGAACGACTTTGGGCGGTACTTTGGCATGGACATCGGCGGCACGCTCGCAAAGCTCGTGTACTTCCAGCCCGCGAGCGGCGAGATCGCCAAGCACTTGCGCAAGCCGCAGCACGAAGAGGGCTGCTTGAGCCACATCGAAGCCTACGTACTCAGCCTCCACGCGTCCGACCACGCGCGCACGGCGCAGCGCGAAGAGCGCCTCACGCTCCACGTCCCGGCGCTCGGCGGCACGATCCACTTCTGCAAGTGCGTCCATGTGTCTGTCTGTCGGCATGCATAGATCTGCTCACCGTCCGTTGACTGACATTCGGCACGTGTGCGCAGCTTCCAAACCGCCAAGATGGACGAGATCACGGACTTTGTGCGCCACCGGTTCTTCCACCGGTACATCAAGAAGATCGCGTGCACTGGTGGCGGCGCGTACAAGGTGCGTCGGCTCGTGCTCGTGTCGGTGGTTGGAGGGATCGACCACGCATGCGCTCACGTCGCTCTCGGGTCGCTTTTGCGCCGCAGTTCTCGCGGCTGTTTGAGCAAAAGCTCGGGATCGAGCTCCACAAAGCCGACGAGATGGACGCGCTCATCCAGGGTCTCAACTTTGTGCTCGAGCACGCAGTAGACGAGTGCTACACGTTCAAGGTGCGCACGTGTATCCGTTGGATGAAGCGTATATCGCGTCTGCGAGTCGCTCGCTAACCTTGTGTATGTGCATAGAACGTTGTGCTCGACACGAAAGGACTCGGGTCGGCGGACAAGACCGCGCGTCCAACGCCGAGCAAGCAGGAGCTGTACCCGTTCTTGCTCGTGAACATCGGTTCGGGCGTGAGCATCCTTAAGGTCTCGGGCGAGCGCACGTACGAGCGCGTGTCCGGCACGAGTCTCGGCGGCGGGACGTTCTGGGGTCTCTGTAAAGCGCTCTCGAAGCTCCGGACGTTCGACGAAGCCATGGACGCGAGTGTCGAGGGCGACTCGAACGCCGTCGACATGACGGTCGGCGACATCTACGGCACCGCCGGGTACGGCCAGTTCAAGCTCAAGCCCGAGACGGTCGCGAGCTCGTTTGGGAAGCTCGGGACGAAGCGCGAGCCGCCGCAGAGCGCGCGCGACGAAGACCTTGCGCGCGCGTTGCTGTTCATGATCACGCAGAACATCGGGCACGTCGCGTACTTGAACGCGCAGCGCGTCACGACGCCGCGGATCTACTTTTGCGGCAACTTCTTGCGCCGGAACGAGATCGCGAGTCGCCAGCTCGCGTACGCGATCGACTTTTGGTCGCAAGGTCGCATGGAGGCACAGTTTTTCCAGCACGAGGGCTTCTTCGGCGCACTCGGGAGCTTCCTCGGCCAGTTCCACGCGTCGAACCTGCAGAAGAACATCCCGCCAGTGGTTCCTGCTGTTGAGTGTCCAGCGCCGCAGCGCTAAGACATCGGACTAGCTCCTTCAGTCTGGATCGACAGAGGTGTAGCTGGCGCGTTGGCGGTGACGAAATGCTGCGTGACGTGTTTGGAGCAGGCGTTGTTTCGGTTGGCTTGGCGGGCACTGG